>APFE031176425.1:0-38713 GCA_000404065.3 Pinus taeda
TTCCGCCTTGAGACAGCCTTCAGACTGGTCTCCTTTCTCCACCGAGTTCGGAGCTTCGCAGATACATTGAAAGGACGCGACAGGTACCCTTATCTAGCCTACTGCTCTTCTGAGGCCATCGACCGCACCCAACCAAGAAAAGCCAAGTGTTGGTATACAGGGGTCTCAAAGTTCCTCAAGGAAGTGGGACTCCATATAGATCACCTTCCCCCCTTTCGGTATTCCCTGAACACCCCCAGAGGACTCCCCCCCAGGCAGGAACTAAATAAGATCATCAAGGAAGACATCTACGGGCAGTTTATCCAGGTCACATGGATTAACCCCCCCGGGGGCCTGTGCCCAAAGATGGCTTTCTATGCAAAGCACTTCTTGAGTATCAGAGACGGGCTTATAGTTCGCCCCCAGTACACGCTTCAACATTGGATGCATGCTCTTCGGATCCACCTTGGGCAGTTCAGAGTTGGATCACATAGGCTTCGGGTAGAGACAAACCACCAGATAGAGAGAGTTGACAGGACTTGCCGGCTATGCCATACATAGGAGGTGGAAACCGAATGGCACTTCATCTTCGGTTGTCCTATATATTATGAGATCAGAGGTCGCTACCACTGTCTGTTCAGAGGACCACATACCCTATCCAGCTTCTTTAGCTACACGGACCAGAGATGCGTCGCACTTTACATCCAGGAGACTCTTAAGCATCGGGAGTATATCCTCCAGCCTCCCGTCCGACCCAACACTACTCGTCAGATCACCTCTTTCTTCAGCATACTCCCCTCAGCCCGAGGAGTTAAGAGATCAACCAGTGCGAGTACCGATCAATCCGGCTCACACAGATCGACAAACCCTCGTTCAGTTAAAAGGAGAAGCCCCTTGCCTACGAGGGCCCAGCAGCATAACCGTGCCAGGCATCTCCCCGAGAGGCAGCCCAGGATCGTTAGATCACGGAGACAACACAATGGGAGGCAACCAGCGCCCACCGTTTCAAACCAGCAAACCTTACTGAACTACCCACAGTTCTCCTCTCTCGACCTCGGATGTTAGGAGTAGCGGACTCCCACATCCACGTCCCCAGGGTCTTCTTCACCAGTGATCCTACGACGCAGTCTAGAGATCAGCTGGCGTGGCCAGGTTCGGAGCTCCATACGCTCTTCCCAACCCGCCTCGTTTTTTGGTTTCTATCTTCCTTTCATCATTTGTCTTTCTGAGGAGACCGATTGGTTCTCCTACTGGGCACGACCCCTTATGTAACCGGCAGTCCCATTGACCTACTTTGTGGTCATTCGTTGGACATTAATAAAATTATCTTATCTTATCTATCTTATCTTTACAGCAGAGACTAACCAGTAGGACAGCAAGGTAACACCATTGAATTTAAAACAGTGTGATAATCCTTCAAATAGGCACTAACCTATATAATTCCCAAATCTACAAAAATATATCTGCATACACCCCTTTATAGATGGGTTATTTATGGGTACAAAGGTTAAAACAGCTTCTACAAGTTGGGAAACATACTTTAACAGCTACATTACTTAAAATTCAACAAACTTCTATGATTGAGACAGTATTCCCTTGTTGCTACTCGAACCTAATAACAAGTCAACATTGATTTTACCCTTTCTAATATTAAAAAGTGTAATTCAGTGAATTCAAGTTGTAAATGTTCATAAACTTCATTGGGTCCAGAGGTCACCAATAATCCAATCAATATATAGTTATTACATTCTCCCCCTCCTTAATATTATTTGAAATTACAAAACGAGAAACAGAAAAGCATTCAGAGTCTTACTCACGACTACCGTATTCAACAGAGCCCAGTGAGCCAGCTCAAGTGGTTGACTGCTTTGAGCTTCATGCATGAGCCTCAGGGTCAGTTGGTCAATTCGCCGGACTGGCTGCCTCTGTTGTCTACGTCACTTGTTGCCCCTGCCCGATCAGGCACTGTAATCAGAGCCAACAGGTTTGCAGTTTACACTGGTAACCATCTGCCAATGTCAGAAAATGCCCGGAGTTTCCCTGCATGGTTCTACTTGGGAAATAAAACCATCTTCATCCCATAATTTGACTCATTAGATGCTTGGAGTTCACCAGGGCAAAGGAAAACGTCATGCAAAATTCATGATGTAGTTTCTTTACATCCAGTACCTAAAGCTTACACAACATATCCTGAACCTATGAACAACAAGACTCATGGCCATATAAGAGGGAGTAACTATAATGAACAACAAGAGACTAGATCTACACAACAAATGACTGAGTGAATTAACAAGTGAACCCACCAATGGTGTATATGCACATAAACAGTATGATATGATCAACAAGAAATTGTAAACAGAAAGAACAGAAACCCACATTGAGTGCCTAGAATAGACAGGGAATGATGAACAACAACTAATTTCAGTTCATTCCCCAGCTTTGGCATTGCAACTTTCATCCATGCGGAAAAGGAATGTGTCGAATTCAAGGGTTTTCCTCTAACTTTCAACCAGCTAGAGCATTCTCCTTTGAATACAGAAGGTTTTTTCTTCTCTTTGCTCTGCGTGTACTACCAGATTAGGGTTTTAACTTTTAACCTATGTTGCATGAAACTTCTAGGAACCCGACGTTTCGGGACGTACCCGTACCCGAAACTTCGAAACTCGACTATCATTTAACCATCTATGAGAGTTAATATAGACTTGTTTTCCTTCTAAATTGTCATATATGGGTCTTATTCCCTTTTCTTTTGCAAGATGATGTGTTATTCACATATTTATAAAAAAAATTATGTATATATATATAAACATATATGATGCTTTGGGCGGTGTTTCGGCCAATTTTTCCATTTTTGGGAGGTGACGTTTCTAAACGTACCTGTTTCAAAAACTCCAAAACGTTTCAACGCTTAGTGCAACCTAGGTTTTAACATTCAACCCTTCATCCAGTCAACTTCATTCATGTGAAAATTTCTAATACGAAATTATACTGCAGCAAATGATTTATTTCACCTACTTATTTCTCACAATAAGTTATTTACGAGAAAGCCTTCAGTAAATATTAAAATAAATTCTACTGCAGTTATCACATAATTACATAAAGTAAATAACAGTGATATACAAACACAAGAATCAATCACATCAACACAGTTCTTTTTGGACAATTGTCCCCGGAAAAACCCAATGTGGGAAAACCGGTGCAACGAATGAGGGTTTTATTAATCTTCAGCGACAATCGCTTTACAAGGAATGATTTCATTGAGAAACTGAGACCCTACTGAGAGAAAACACCTGAGACAAAGTTTCTCCTCTTCCTGGAGAAGTTCTGACACCCTGGAGACCCTTCACCCACCTCTACATCACTTCTACGTCCCTCTGCTTCAGCCTGCGTGAGGATTGTGTCTCCAATGGTGTTGTTTTCCTGCTCTTCCCTCTGCGTTGTCTCTCGAATGCCCTGTGTCACCTCCTCCTCAGTCATTGACTACTGTTGATGCTCTCCTCTTCCTCCACCCTGCAACTCTCCCTCTAAAATCGAACTCCTTCTCCTTGAGAATCGATTTCCCTCGGGGTACTGAGTATTTGCCAGGTGTATCTTCAAATGACTCTCAAGTCTTCTCCCATACTTTTCCTGTTGATGAATCAATGGCCAAGATTAAGTCTCTAATCAACAGCTAAAATTAAAACAGACTTGATCCTCGTCTCTTAGAAGATTCTCAACCATATCTTTATTAATACTCATTAATATTTTTATTTTCCTAAGTTTAGACTTAGGAACTCATTAAAAATATTAATTATTTTAATAACTCCTCATCCAGGTGGAATTTCTCCAAACGATTTATGGGTCTTGGAGATCTCATGTGTTCTAGCCCCTCAACAAAATTTCAGAGCTAGAGCACATCCGATGCTACCCAAAATCAGCAATCCACCGCATCGGTCCTCTACATTGTTGATGCTTGGCCAACTGCCCCTCATCCACTGCGTTGTTGCAATCTGTACTGCTACCCATGACATTGTAACTGTCACTGCTATATATGTACCATAGTTCCCTCTGAATATGTTTCTCATAGCACTGTCACTGCTAATTGTTGCAATGCAACTCCTTATAGTATCTGCTTCTACTACTGAAATGGATTCTTCACCATCCCCATCTTCTCCCTGAAGTAAACAAACTTTGTTCTTCCTAGGGCCTTGGTGAAAATGTCTGCCACCTGTTCTCCTATTAAGGTGTACCTCAACTATATTGCCCCTCAGTGGACACAGTCTCTGATAAAGTGACACGTGATATCAATGTGCTTCGACCAATCATGAAAGACTAGATTCTCAGAGAGCTTGATGCAACTCTGATTATCACACAAAATATTGGTTGCTTCCATCTTTCTCCTGAATAGATTCACAAGTAATTTCCTAAGCCATATGGCTCAGAGCCATGGATTTTTGTTTCCTACTACACCAAGAGGTCATTCCTGATCCAATGTTGAAACAGTGCCCAGTGGTACTTTTCCGACCTACTGAACTTCCAACCCAATCTGCGTTAGTGAACCCACTCAAAATGATGTCATTGCCTTGGGTGTACATCAGTCAATGTTCGATTGTTCCTCGTATATATCTGAGAACACGCTTGGCTGCTGCTCAATGCGCCCTTTTCGGTTCTACATGAATTGACTGAGGGTATTGACAGCGTAACAAATGTCTGCCCTGGTATTGACCAGATACATTAGGGACCCTATGAGTTGCCTGTACAAGGTGGGATCGACTTCTTTATCTTCAGATGCATCAATCTTCTTCCAGTTGGTGATCATTGGAGTAGCCATAGGAAAATTTCACCCTTCTACTACCAAACTTCCAACCCCATGAAATAATGCATCCGTCCCAAATCCCTCATGTCGAATTCTGTGGCTAGATTCTCCTTGCAATCTTTGATGAGCCTGGATGATCCTATCAGAAAGAGATCATCCACATATAAAACTAGGAATAGAGGCTCATTCTCTACAACAAAATAGTAGAGGTTAGGATATGCGTCACTCTTGACGAATCCCATCTTCTTCAAGTAGCCATCAATTTTGACCGCACCATGCTCTAGGTGCATGTTTAAGCCCATAGAGAGCTTTCTTCAATCTGCATACATGAGATTCCTTCTCATGAGTCTCAAAACCTCCTGGTTGTTCAATGAATACTTCTTCTATCAGCCCATTCACGAACGTCGTCTTGACATCCATCTTGTGAATCTCCCACCCCATCTGAGTTGCAAGGGATATCACGGATCTAATAGAAGTATACATGGCTATTGGGGCGAAGGTTTCTTCGTAGTCTATCCCTTCCTTCTGAGCAAACCCCTTAGCCAAAAACTTGCCTTTGTATTTTTCTACACTGCCATCTGCAACGTACTTGACTTTGTAGAGCCATCTCCTCCCTACAACTAACCTATCCTGAGGCCTAGGTACCACTTCTCAGACATCATTGACCATTATGGAACTATATTCCTCCACCATAGCTTCTACCCATATTTGATGTTGAACGGCCTCCTCAAAACTAGAGAGTTCTCCAACATGAGCCACCAAGGATTAGTATCTGTCTGGTTGTCTACGCTCCCTTTTCTCGTTCTTGGGCGCCCCGACAAAATCCTTTGTATCTCGTAGTATCCGTCGAAGTTCCCAGCTGGCTCTACCACTAGTAGTGGGTATATCTATCTACTCCTCCTCTTCCTGAGGTTCCACCTCTAGAGTTTTGTCTTTAGGAGAAATACTAGTGCTAGTTTTTGGCGGTCGAAGTTGTTGTAACAATGGATCATCCTTTGACTGCTCTTCGAAAGGCATTTCTCGGGATTTTCTAAAGGCTCTGTCCTCCATGAACTTCACATCCCGTCGGATTACGATCTTCCTATTCCCCGGAAGATAGATTCTATATGCCTTAGCATTCTCGCTATATCCTACAAGATATCCAATTTCTCCCTCTTCTCTTCGGGTAAATGGCAATATGCCAAACTCCCAAATGCCCTGAAATGGATCACTTCAGGCTTCTTACCAATGATGACACTCTCCGGAGTAATCTTACCTAATGCCTTGTGGGGAGTCCTGTTCTGGATATACACTGCCATGTTGCATGCTTATGCCCATAGAAACTTGGGCATATCCTAATCATACAGCATTGCCCTGTTTGCTTCAACAATAGTTCGGTTCTTCCTTTCTACTACTCCATTATGCTCCGCATTATAAGGGGTTGTCCACTCTATTCTGATGCCTTCCCTTGCATAAAAATCAATGAAGTCCTTGTCGATGTATTCTCCACCATTGTCTGAGCGCAATATATTTATCTTCTTTCCTATCAGATTCTCAACTAGAGCCTTGAACTCTTTGAATCAACCAAAAACCTCATCCTTGGTTTTCAGAAAGTAGATCCGGGTCTTTTTGGAATGGTCATCAATGAAGGTGACGACATATTAGGCACCACTAAGAGCTTTTGTGGACATAGGTCCGCAGATATCTGAGTGTATCAATCCCAAAACACTCTTAGCCCTATTGTTGCTTCTGGAAAAAATTCCCTTAGCGTACTTGCCTAGTGCGCATCCTCTGCATACACCATCTCATTCGATACTTAATTCTAGAACTCCCGATATTGTTTTCCCGAGAATTCTTAGAGCCCCAGGTGTAAGTGTCCTATCCTCCTGTGCCATAGTTCATTCAAATTTTTATCCCCACTGCTGCCTATCAGTACCATTGGAGATTCTAGTTGTAATCTATACAGCCAGTTACTTCTGATTCTAATCTGGGCCTTCTTTTTCCAACTTGGGTATTTGACATATACTTTCTCCTTAATGAAGAAAACGTCATAGCCCTTGTTTTGAAGTGAGATACAAAGAGTAAGTTCATCCCCAATCCTAGCACATGCAGCACATTGGTTGCTCAAAGTCGATCCCCTGCTTTTGTTTGAAAGACTACAATTACTCTTCCAACGGGGGTACACTTTGCCTTTTTTCCCATGGTGATCTGAAAATTCATCCTTTCTTCCTGATAATTTGAAAAACATTCTCGTATTCCTGTCATATGCCAAGAAGCTCCACTCTTTATATACCAAACCTCAGAGGAGGCAGAACTTGCTAGGCAAGCAACTTCTTCTTACAATCTGCAAGCTAACATAGAGTAATCGTGATCCATGTTCTTCGTGCTCTCTTCTTTCTTTAGAGATCTGTGTGAGTCCCTCTGAGTTGATGTCTCAGCATCATACTCCCGACTCATAGCAGATTCTTCTATCCTATTGCCCGATCTCTGCTCTGATACCATGTGAAAATTTCTAATATGAAATTCTACTGCAGCCACTGATTTATTTCACCTACTTATTTCTCACAAGTTATTTACAAAAAAGCCTTCAGTAAATATTAAAATAAATTCTACAGCAGTTATCACATAATTACATGGAGAAAATAACAGTGCTATACAAACACAAGAATCAATCACATCAACACAGTTGTTTTTGGACAATTGTCCCCAAAAAAACCCAATGTGGGAAAACTGGTGCAGCAGATGAGGGTTTTATTAATTGTCAACAACAATTGCTTTACAGGGAAAGATTTCACAGAGAAACTGAGACACAACTGAGAGAAAACACCTAAGACAGTTTCTCCTCTTCCAGGAGAAGTTCTGACACCCTGGAGACCCTTCACCCACTTCTGCATCACTTTTGTGTCCCTCTGAGTCACTTTTGCATCCCTCTATGCCAGTCTGCGTCAACCTACGTAAGGACTGTGTCTCCAATGGTGTTGTCTGCCTGCTCTTCCCTCTGCATTGTCTCTCGAATGCCCTGCGTCACCTCATCCTCAGTCACTGACTATTGTTGATGCCCTCCTCTTCCTCCACCCTGCAACTCTCTCTCTGAAATCGAACACCTTCTCCTTGAGAATCGATTTCCCTCGAGGTA
The DNA here is from genome assembly GCA_000404065.3 of Pinus taeda. Classification (NCBI taxonomy): domain Eukaryota; kingdom Viridiplantae; phylum Streptophyta; class Pinopsida; order Pinales; family Pinaceae; genus Pinus; species Pinus taeda. The sequence continues at coordinate 7,890 of APFE031176425.1, forward strand.
CTGAGTATTTGCCCGGTGTATCTTCAAATGACTCTCAGGTTTTCTCTTATACTTTTCCTGTTGATGAATAAACGGCCAAGATTAACTTTCTAATCAACAGCTAAGATTAAAACAGACTTGATCCTCATCTCTCAGAAGCTTCTCACCCATATCTTTATTAATACTCATTAATATTTTTATTTTCCTAAGTCTAGACTTAGGAACCCATTAAAAATATTAATTATTTTAAAAACTCCTCATCCAGTTGAAATTTCTCCAAACGATTTCTAAGTCTTGGAGATCTCATGTGTTCTAGCCCCTCCACAGAATTTCAGAGCGAGAGCATATCCCATGCTACCCAAAATCAACAATTCATAACATCTAGAATTGGGACATGAGGGTTTTGAATTTTGAAGAACTGAGGACATTTTGGAAAATTCTGAATCTTTTCTCACCACACTTTCATACAGCAAGGTCTGGAGAAAGGGTTTTTGGATGTATTTGTGATTTCATTGGTGGTGGTATTATGCAAGGTGTAATTTCTGAGCATGAAATAAGACATGGAGATTTTGACCTTTCACCCAGTGACCCAATACATATTGCTAATAATGTGTTGTCTCTTGAAGATTTTGGATGTTCATTAAACCAAGAAGCAATTTTCTCAATCCATAGGAATGATCGGAACCATGGAAAAGAATCAAGAGGGATGGGCAAGCCACTGCATAAAGTCAAAAAAAGATGCAAGATGGAAAAAAAAAACCTATTGAGAGAAAATTTTCAGATGAAACTGTGTGAAGGATTTTTAATCCTGTCCAACGTTTCAGGTGGACACTCCACCCATCGTCAGGGACCTGAGAAAAAAACTATTACCTCAAACAACTGTCAAACGGACAAAACGACCATAAGGTGACAACAAAAGTAGGGCCACAGCCTCATTCTACTCAAACTGATGTGCCTGAGGAGACTTGTATTTACCCTTGCTGAAGCTTTTGGATGGAACTTTCCCCAATTCCATCAACAAGATAGGAATGGGCATCATTGAGCAAGCCAGTGAGTTTTTTGTTGACACCAACTGAGACCCACAGTTTGCATAAAGAATGGTGCTCAGTTAGAATGATTAAACATCAAATGATCTAGAGAGTAATTAAACCTCGATCCACAGCAAGCTTTACTCCACACTTTATTCATCTATAGCAACAAAAAAGATTCATCTTTTATTTGCAGCCAATAAAAACAAAGAACCTCAACACCGTCAATGAATATAGTGCTCCCTTTGGGCCCTAAAGTGAACACTGAACTTTACATCTAAGAAGAAACATATAAATAGAATATGATATTGTAGACAAGGAAATAACATTATGTATTAGCACAAAATTCCAATGAGGAATAAAGTAAATTTACTTGACCATCACTTTACAGAGAAATCCACAATAAAGCATCAGGTTTTGCATGTATGTCTAGTTAAAGTTATACAACATATGAGAAATTTACATGTAAACTTACGCTTGTGGTACTTGGTATGTTGATAACTGATGTCGATAAAATTGTGAAACATGCAACAAGCACCAAAAAAGAAAACATTCATTAGTGAGTTGAAATTAAAAAAGCATACTTTTCACTCTCCTTCCTACAAATTTACAGGTTGAACCTTTAATGAAAGCAAGCAAAACAAAATGAAAAGAAAAAAAGACAACTTTTCATTCAAGACATAAGCAAATAAATGAAGCAAGAGAGAAGCATTCCATTGCTCCAATTACCTTGGAAGCAAAAGCTCACAACAGTAAAAATTCCTATATACCACATTAATACATATTGGTTCTCATTGCTCATAATTATGGTAACATGTTTCATGAGGATTTATACAGTAAAAAATCCTAAATTGACCTGGTTTAGTATAAGACAAGGCAATTGTTAATAACTTAATAGCTACTAGTCAGAATATTTCCAATTTTGTTTCTAATGATTGGATAAGTATGAGTCAAAACTATTCTGGAAATCAACATCGATACACATGCACGTAAAAGAAGGTGCATCCATGTGGGTGTGTGCAAGTCCTGGGTTACTTTGACGGCAGAGATACACCCCTTATAGTGCACCAGTTTAGCCAACATGATTCTATAAGGAGTATTTCCAAAAAAAAAGGCATACATTGGTCATTCATATACAAACAAATTTTAAACATATAAAACACATGAACTAGACACTCACATGAAGAATCCCAAATATGTCCCTACGAAATAACCATGTGGAGTACCCGTAGACTTACCTGATATAAAGAACATCACAATATCCTTAACATTTGGCCAAGCGTGCACATTAGGGCACAGATTGCTAAAAGAATGAGAATAGAAATTGGAATGTAATACTTTCAAAATCAGAGGAAAAGAGGTAGGTACTAACCATTCTACTACAAATCCACACTTTATACTAGTGAGATAAATATGAATTTGAAAGAGAGAATTGGCACCCCTTTCCTACCTGCCTCTACACAAAATATTTTTGTGACACGCTCCTTATTATTTTCAGAATGCACATTGCAACAAGCACCCTTTAAGAATTCGTAATTTACATAGAATCTATATTTTACCAAGTTTCCAGGATGGGAGAGCGCGGGAACAGGCAGATGCACAAAGAGGACATGTGGGGGCACCACCAAATTTTAGGAAAATTCAGGGAGGGCAGGGGGACATCCAGGTCCCAAGCATAGGGGTCCCTGTCTCTAAAATTATAAAATATAAAAAAAATAATGATAAATTCCCAACAACAATTCATCACATGTAAAATCATCATTGTGCAATCCTGTGGAAATGCTACCAATCATGAAATCCTGAAAACTGTTAAGTCTACTGAATTCTTAATGGTATATGAAATTCTATTTTCTCCTTATAAAGTTTGATAAGGTTGGAACCACTCAAACATCCTGAAATAATTAATGTTAATGTTAAAAATTTAAGTAAAAGTGGATAAAGGGATGAAATGAGAAATCCCTTTGCTCACTTTTACTTTAAGAATTTAATATTACCATTAATTACCAAGGTCCTAGGCTCCTCAAAGCTCTATCCCTTATTTTTTTCCTATCTTCATGGGCTGTTAGACAAAACATATTGGGGGGAGAACCAAGGTGTCCCACATCTGGGGGAGGGGGGATGCTCATACATCCCCATTTGGGGGAAATGCATCCCCTGCACTGGGGAAACATTTCACCACGTGTTTCCCCAAGTTTCCTCCAAACGGGTACATGGGAAAACATTTCCCCAGTTGTCTCCCCATCCCCTGAGAGCAAGAAATTTGGGGGGCGTGCCCCCTTCCCTTAGGGATGCATCCCCATGAAAAACTGCTTACAATATGGGCTTCCCTAGTCTACAATCCATCAAAAGAAGATGTCAGTTGCTAAAATTGGAACCCCTCAAACTTGCATATAAATCACGAAACTAAACCACTAACATACACCTAAAATGCTTCAGCTAAAACCCAAGATAGATTCCTCCCCTTCAATTATCCTTTAACAAAATCCATCATGCCAAGATACATGAAAATCTGACAAAAACCAACCACCCATCCGGCACCAGGAGAACCTTTACCCTTAGGACAAAGATTACATTAGCTTTAAAAGGTTGCATAAACTCCTAGCCAACAAGCTTTTTCAAACCCATATTGTATGCATCATTGATTACAAATGAATAAGCACCAACAAGAGACCCCATAGGTGTTAGAAAATCAAAAAGGCAAAAAGATTTTCTTATTCTTGATAATTACTTGTGATGTTCTTGATTTGTGAAGACAATATCGCGATATTTTCGGGGAGACAAGATATCTCCAAGGAAATATCATGATATTTTGCCTCCCTGAAAATATCACAAGATTTCCGAAATATCGGCGATATTTCAGGAAAATATCGCGCTACGACCTAAAAAATCGCCGAGCGGGTGAAAAAATGTGATGTCGCTGCTAGGAAAGGCCAAAATCGTTTTTCCCTCATTCTTGTTTTCTGATTGTTGGAGAAGTAAGGGGAGAGCATTGTGCTTGTTGTCAAGGAGGATTCAAGAGTTGAATAGCCATTATCGCCACCAACAACAAATATCTTGTTGATCAAAGATTGAAGAAGAGTGAGACAATCTTCATTTCTTCCATTAACAGGTATGTTCTAATAAACCCCTATGTTAACGATTTTTTTGATAGATTTAGGGTTATTCTTGCTTGCCTATTTGCCTACAAACATTTTGCTTGTTTTTTTTCTCCATTTGCTATGATTTTCATGCCCATGAGCAAATGCAAGGGTTTTCTCCATATTTGGACAGCAAACTCCATTTTTTTTAACTTTCAAATGCACCCTTTTATTGTCATTTATGATTTTTCATTGAATTCACACTGCAAATAATGTAGCAAAAAAATTATTTTGTAAAATGAGGTGGTTATTACTTATTAATTCCAAAAAAAAATTGGCGCCCTAGGTTTGAGTTAGCTCGCTATAAAATTCAAATATGCCAAAAGCCTTGGACCCATTTTGGGAGTATGGGGAGCCTGATGGTGGAACAAATCGGGCATATCTATCATGCAAATAGTGTGGGACCAGGATGACAAGAGGGGTGACGTGATTGAAATACCATCTGGATCGACTCACTAAACCTGATGTTGGGATTTGTACAGTTTCTAGTCTGGATCTTATACAAAAAGCTCTTGAAGCAATTGACGAAAAAGACAGAAAGAAGGATGAGGCAGAAAGAAACAAGGCTAAATGTGCAAGTAGATCTTTCGGGATATCTTCTTCTAATTTTGATGTTGAGGGTAGTGGGAGGGGCTCCACAGCATCACCTGCTACTGCTAGTGCGAAGTCATCATTTTTTGTTCCACGAACAGGACATGGAGCACAACCTAGCATAAAATCAATTGTTAAAAAAGAGGAGAAGCAAGAAGCATATAGAGTCATGGGGAGGTGTCTTTTCTGGACTGACTTACCTCTTAGCATCACCAAAACGAATCCATTTTGGCAACCAATATGTGATGTTATTGTTGTTGTGGGCCCAGGCTACAAAAGTGTTACATATGAGGAGTTGCAGGGGCCAATTCTTCAAGCAGAAAAGCATGACATCAACTCTAGATTGGCGGAGTTGAAAAAATCATGGGAAGTTTCTGGATGCACAGTGATGTCTAATGGTTGGACAGATAGGAAGGGTAGGACCCTTCTAAATTTCTTGGTACATTGTCCTAAAGGTACCATGTTTATTAAATCAATGGATGCATCGGCACATATCAAATATGCAGCAACGATATGTGAATTGTTCGATGGGTTCATTTGGGACATTGGTGTGCAGAATGTGGTGCACATCATAACAAACAATGCAGCTATCGGCAAGATGCTTATGGAGAGGCATCATGCATTGTTCTGGACTCCATCTGCAGCACATTGTATCAATTTGTTGCTTGAGGATATGGGGAAACTCTCCTTCATCAAGGAGGTGGTTGATATGGCTAGGAGCATCCCCAGGTTTACTTATAACCATGCTTTTGTTCTTAGCCTCATGAGGAGGTTCACTAGAAACAAGGAGATGCGGCGTCCTACAATCACACATTTTGCCACAAACTTTATTACTCTTCAGTCTTTGCTTCGATGCCAGTTCGTGTTGAAGCGAATGTTTGTTTCTGATGAGTGGTGTGATTATAGATACAACAAGAGACAAGACGGGAGGCCATTGCAAAAATGGTGTACTCTGACACGTTTTAGCAGGGAGTAGAAGAAACATTCTCAGTTAGTGAACCTATAGTAAAGGTTCTAAGATTGGTAGATGGGGAGAAGCATGCAATGGCTTATTTGTATGAGGCCATGGATAGGGCCAAGGAAGCCATTCATTCTTATTATGCAGACAAGGGTTCTACTGGCATTGATAGGCATATGATGTTATGGGATGTGATTGATAGTCGATGGACAGTGATGCTTCATCGACCCATTCATGCAGCAGCACTCTTCCTCAACCCCGCTTTTTCATACAAATACGGCTTTGATTTTGATGGTGAGGTGATGGAAGGGCTCCATTCATGTATTCATAGGATGGTACCTAATCCTAAGCTTCGTAGAAAAATCAATCGCAAGATACAGTTTTATCGAGATTGTGTTGGCCTATTTGGCTTTGATGATGCTATTAGGGAAAGGACCCTCTTCATGCCACGTAAGTGACAAGTCATCACTCATTAGAAATTAGAATTTTCAATTTAGAATTTCCTTACTTATCATTCTAGATTTTTAAAATTCAATTATGTAATTTTTATTTAAAAGTTTAATTATGTTTTAAGTTTTCGAATTTTTTTTTTTTTTATTTTGTTGTAGATCTTTGGTGGCGAAGCTATGGTGCAAGGGCACCAAATTTGCAGAAATTGGCCATAAGAATCTTGAGTCAAACATGTAGCTCTTTAGGGTGTAAACGCAATTGGAGTGTGTTTGAGAAAATACACGCAAAAAAGAGCAATAGGTATAATTTTGAGGGCAGCAAGAGGAGGAGCAGCACGAGGAGGAGGAGGAGGAGGATACGGTGGGAGCATCAGCATCAACATCATCTGCTATAGATATAGGAGAGCACAGCTCCATACCTAGCACTCATTATTTGACATTAAGTGCAGGGGCAGGGCCAGGGCCTTCTATTACTAGGGGCAAGCCTGGCAAACAACCCATCATGTTTTCCCATAAAAGGGGGAGAGGGAAGTGATTTCAGATAGATAGTTGGTAGTTTTATTTGTTCTGCTAGATATAACTCATGATGATGAGATACTTTTATATATGTGATGTTTTTTGGTATTGGTTCTCCACATTTGAGAACTTGATTGGACAATTATCAGGGATCAACAAGATTTGGTATCGCCTTTGATGTATCATTTCTATTTGACATCATATATATCAGTGTTTTCTTCATATTTATGTGCCAATGTGTTTATTTCATGTTGTTATTTCTTTATATGTTTAAAAATCTGAAGAAGAAAAAGATTTTAAATTTTAAATTTTAAAAAAATGAATATATTATGCATTTTTTATGCTTGTTGATATTTGCCAATATTGCTAATAAGATGTTTTTTGGACCCTCGCCGATATTTTGCCAATATTGATATTATCAACACTGGTTATTACAATTCTTTATATCTTCTTTCTTTTAGTTCATCAAGCAATTACCGAAGCAATAGCACATAAAACAATGGACACCAGATGTAGGCACTATGCCAAGGCAAAACCCCTCGAGGGGAAAACCCAGTCAAAATTCTCTTCCTTTCAATTGTATTCTTTGAGACTCTTTACCCTAGACAAAGACCAAACCTTCCCTCCACACCAAGTCATCCTCCCAAATCTTCGACATCCTTTCCAGCAACTTTGACTATGTAGCATCTTTTGGCATCAGGCAACTTCAAGAATCAGCAAAACTTGGAAGACTTCGATCTCCCAAACTAGGGCACAAAACAGAGAGAGAGAGAGAGAGGCACCAAAACTTCGTTTTCCTTCTTCTCCTTAGACTCCACCCAACTCGCACTTCCTTTGGCTTCTTTAGACACACTTCACACTTCTCCGACTTCCTTAGAGATATCGAACTTGCTTGAGATGAGATGCTCCAAATGAATTTGACTTACTTCTATTTATAGACTTCAAGGGAGGTCGAATTGATGTCCTTAGGCCAACTTGATCTCTTCTAGGTTGACGTGATGTGGAGGATACGTAAATTATATTTGACTCAATACTAAACCTTTTTACATGATTCAAAAGCCCAAGAAGGGTCTCTTTAAAAGTACAACGACTCTATTGACTCAGAATAAATCCTAGAAGTCCTCAATGGGGACTTTGACCTAAAACTTGGTAACCCAAGCATGAAACTCATGCATTAATAAGTCACAATAATAATAATAATAATTCTTTTCTTTATTCTTTTGACAAGTACATTACAAAATTACTCAAATACATTTAATGAAGATTGAACCTAGTTACATTTTCCAACAATAGGAAGGAATATTCATAGATATGCATGACTTGGAAATCCATTCAAATTAGCTTGTATTCACTCATCATTATAACAATGACGAACTCATACCTCATCAATTGGTCACTTTACCCTAGCCAATCTTAGTGTGTGCCAATTGAAACTAGAGAAGATGGACATAATATACTTATGAAATACAATTCATAACAATGGAGAGTGATCTGAGACTTGTTAGCTTACAACTACGCATGTTGTAATGTGTTTTTTTTAATACATAGTAGGTTTTATATATCCTTTTTTTAATACAGGGTAGGTTTTATATACCCCGGTAAATGAAATTTCAATATGAATGTTCAATGATGTTCATGTTTAAATCTTTAAAGTTTAAATCATAAATATTATATTTTTCTCGTTGAAAGTTGGAAAATAACAAATTCATAGTATATTATAATTTATAAAATTAATATATATATATAATACCCCTGATGAAACCACGCACCCTATTTCAAAAAGTGATGTACTCGTCCACATCCTCGTCCCCGTCCCCGACCCCAACCCCAAACCCATGTTTCCTGGCAACATAGATAATAACATTAAAGATATTATCCTCCAATATTTTGAAAGTACATAATCCATGATACTGATGTATTTATCAAGAGATATCCAAGTGTAAATCTGAACATTGTTTTAAGAAAAAATGTCCAAGGGTCAATTTTTGCTCTATAGCTAATACAACCTTCTCTTGTGTTTTTCTGTTGCATGAAATATTTAAGATGTATTCAAACCAAATTTATAGGGAAGTTGATTCATCTATTGAATTTCCAGGACCATTATGAAATGAAGCATTGCAAACTAGGTTGAACCACAACAAGTATTGCCATAGTTATTAAGGTATAAAAAGTGCACAGCAAATGTACAACATTCATCTTCACAGTCCATTGGTTTCCAAACCATAGACAATAGAGCATTTTTATGGTTTCCAAACCATAGAAAATAGAGCATTTTTATGGTTTCCAAACCATAGACAATACAGCATTGTGGTAACAATGCAAAAATCTCTCCCTTGAAACCAAGTAATGAACATTTAAGGAAAGGATTTGTTTGTGATTGAAAAAATTGTCACAAGGCCATGGAAGAAACGATCCCCGCCTTTTGGAGGGTCATACAGGGGAGGTTGCACTTGACTCTGACACCAACACCACCCCTCATTGCACAAGTGCCCATACCCCCAAGGCCTAACCAGGGTTGCACGAAATGTGCCCCCCCCCCCCTCCGCCCCTGCAGATCAAAACCTGGAAACATGACCTATATGGATCCGCAAGTGGCCCAGCCCCCGAACTGCGTCCCAGAAATTCAGAAATGCGGATCGGGCCGGAAAAAACAATCCCTGGCATGTCGAAACTGTCCGGCCTGATCCGCGTTTTCGTACGCCTAGGACGTTGTTCAGGGGCCGGATCACCCGGTGGATCCGCCGCAGATCACGACCAGTTCTGTGTGCCACCAACCAATTCTGTCGTGCCGGACCCACTAAATTATTTTTTTTTACTTGTGGTTGGGGGTGGGTCTAAGTTGGGTTAGGGAAAGGAATGAAGGGATTAAAAGCCTCTTTCTCCTCTCATTTGCTCACCTTGTATTTTTGGAGTGCTTGGAGAAGAGAGGAGAGACTTGAGCAAAGTTTGGAGGCATGAAGAAGAAGGACCTAGGAGTAGTGAAGGAGGAGGAGCTTGGTGGGGTAAAGGGCCTCCATCTACAAGAGCTAAAGAGGTAAGTGCAAACCCCAAACTCCCTCATTTTTCTGTCATTGTTTTTTGTATTTTTCTCCTTCCTCTCCTACTCTTTACCATTCTTTCTTCTTGCTCATTTAATTGCATGTCGTCCACCACCTATATTCATATTCCAAGATGGTATTCTTTTGGCTTCTATGTATCTTTCCACTTCTGGTTTTCATGATGGCAAGGGGGAGTAGGAATAGAAGGGAAGAAGAATAAGAGCATAGCGGTCCCCATATGAGTGACCCAATGCATGATGAGGAGGAAGGGGATGAACCTGAAGAGAACACTAAAACACTAGAGGGGAAAGTTGCATTGACACTCTTGTGGAACTATGTGACCAAACTTGAAGGGGGAAAAGGTGGTGGAAGCTACAAAATTTTGTGCCCTCATGGTTGTCATGGAGGAAAACCATATAGTGGTTCATATACCCATGTGAGGAGGAATCTTTGTGGGGTGATGGACAGTGACGAGAAAAAGGGTGTTGTGGGGATACAAATTTGCCCAAACATTTCAATTGAACAAAGAAGAAAATACATCCAAATAAAGGAGGTTACACAACAAAAAAGCAAGAAACAAAAAACTCAGTCTGAATCAAGTGTAACCTCTAGATTTGGTAGCTCATCTCCTCATGGTACTTTTGCAAGCTCTGGAGGTAGCATAATAAGGGATTTCCTTAATATTGTTGGGAGGAATGATGTGGATGGAAATATAGTCTGATTTCTTTGTGCTTGCGGTGTACCATTCAATGTGTTTCGCTCTTCCTGTTGGCATGATATGGTTAAGGCCATCAATGAAGCCCCAAAAGGATACAAAAGCCCCAACTATGAGAAAGCTAGAACAATGTTATTAGAAAGAGAAAAAGCAAAGTTTCAAAGAGCTTTGACACGTTTTACAAATGAGTGGGTGGATTGTGGGGTATCAATTGTATCAGATGGGTGGACAAATATTAGAAACCAACATTTGATAAATGTTCTTAGTGTTTCTTCTAATGGTGCAATGTTTATTAAATGTCACGACTCCTCCTCCATTAATGCAACTTCCCAAAACATTGTCAATCTCCTATTGCAATCAATCAGAGATGTTGGTCCTAATAATGTGGTTCAGCTGATCACTGGGAAAAGTTATTGAGCATACTCATCCACACATCTTTTGATCTAGGTGGTTGGTGCACACATTGAACCTTTTGATGCATGATATTGTGAAGCATAAAGAATGTGGATGGATTAATGAGCTTCACAAGAGAGGGAAGCAACTCATTAAATGTCACAGGGCATCCAAGGGTAAACTACTTTTATGGCACTTACTCCAAGTTGCAATTGCTTAAACTTGCAAAAACAAGATTTGCAAGTTACTACCTCACTTTTAGGCGGCTAGTGAAGGTGAGACAATCTTTAACTGATATGGTGACCTCTAAATCATGGGAGGAAAATAACATTGATAGAGATGGTGCTAATGTCGCCAAGGACACTATTCTTGACATGTTACTTTTGGTCACAGATTAAATATGTTTTGCAATTCACCAAACCAATTTATTACATGATCAAGTTTGCAGATTCAAATCGCCCAATAATTGGGGAGGTGTATGAGCAAATGGATAACATGTTGGGGCAAATTAAAGACATTGTTGAGCCTAGAGATATCACCTTGTACAATTATATTTACAGAGGTGGAAAAATGATGGGATATACTAAACATTCCATTGCATGCCTTAGCATATGTTCTGACACCTAAATACTATCATCCATCATGGCCTTCAACATCAGCACCTGGGGGTGGAGAAAGAGAAAACCACACCTGGATCCAGAGGTTTTAGAGGCTTATATGAGGGCATTGGAAAATTAGTCCCTCATGAGGAGGAGTCTACCATGGTATGGAAACAGTTGAGCAACTATATGCTTAGCACTGGTCCATTTGGGAGCATGCATGCAATTAGAGATCGAGAGACTTTTTCTTCTCTTGAGTGGTGGAACATGCATGGAGGTGCTACTCCACTTCTACACACTTTGGCATTGCGGGTGTTATTACAGGTGGTAAACACTTCCTCTACAGAGAGGTGTTGGAGCTCTTATTCTTTCATCCAGAGTGTTAAAAGGAACGAGTTGAGTTTAGACTGGGCAGAAAGCTTGGTTTATGTTCACTACAACTTGCAATTGTTGTCCCATTACTATGATAATGCAAAGCCTAATAAAGACCTTAAGGTTTGGGACAGAAATCCAGAGGAGCGCAATTTGAAGGATGGAGTGTTGCGATTAGAGCAATTAGAGGATGCTCTTATCCAGGATGATGATGACCAAGTTGAGATGCCACCCCCATCTGGTACCTTGGTTCTTAGGTTCCATGCTTCAACACCAACAGCAGGGGCTTCATCTTCATCAGTTTCAGTGCTACAACTTCCACAGCCACCATCTTCTTCATTGCCACCACGTGGAGGCCCACCGCCAGGTATTGTTCATGGTCGAAAGAGGAGAGATTAGTTGATATATTCAAAATTTACTACTTTTGTCATAGATTAGACTTGTAGGCTTGTTGTGAATTTGAACTTTTTTGTCTTATTCTTCCTAGTTCAATGTGTACTTGAGTCTTGGCAATGGCCAAGTGGCCTACTTTGTAAACATTATTATTTGAATTTTGGACATGACTAATGTTGACAGTTGCTCACTTGCTAGATAAGTTACTTGATTGTTTGATGATTTTATGATTTATCTTCTAAATGATTTATGTTCTATAATATGCTTAAAAAATTGATGTATGTTTGTAATTACTAGATTCTAGATGGTTGATGCTCAAATAATTAATCATTGATATACAATGGAATCATCGATGCCATATCTATCATGATTTATGTGAAAATATGCATGCTTTCATGTCTTCTACAACTAATTTGGTATTTGGGATGTTTATTTTGAATATAAATGCAAAATAAATATAAATACATATATAATAGACGCTTCCTATATTTTTGGGAAATGACACTTCTGCGTCCCCGCTTCCAAAAAACGTCCTCGTTTCGTCCTTTCTTCATGCAACGTTGGGCCTACCCCATGAACCAATGGTATGACAAGGAGCATTAGTTCTTATGCAAATAATTTACTTCATTCTCTCTCATGACCCCTCAACCCTCACCACTTCATCCCCTGCACTCATATAGCCTATAGATGTCCTCCAATGCAAGAAACGCAACTTTCTGGCCACAAAGAAATGAAAACTCCTCGAGTCACTTCAATCACTTAGGACCTTCTACAGAACCCTCTTCCCAAGGCGCGAGGACCGCCCACCTGGCACTAGCCATCAATAGTTATTCTCCCATACAACCTCTCTCTACAATGTACATAAGCAACCTCCAATTCACATCTCCACCAGAAACCTCTTGTTGGTATCCGCTTTTCTCATGAAACATTAGGGGAGCCATCAATAGTGAGTACAAGCAAGTTAGCCAGTGAGGAAGACCTTCAAACAAAGTTCCTCGACATGGTATTTATTCTCTACATTGTTACAATTTTTATTTATTTAATCATGTGATTTGTTCTGGCTCTCACCCCTTCTGGTCTCATCACATCATCCACCCCACTTGAAATCAAGCATAACAGCAGATGCTAAAAATTATGGATGATCATGATTGTGCATACTTTTCCCAAGCTCTATGTAGTGGTGCTTCATAAGTGGCTTTCAAACGAGCTTGAGTGTTGGAACCATAAGCCAAAGGGACGAGCAAGTTTCAAATGGAGGTACTAGACTACTAACCAAATCATTAATGTCTTTTATTGCTTTGTAGAGTTCCAAAAGATGGTTGACTTTGTTCCATTAGACGCTTTATTCCAATGACTTGAGACTATGTTGTTCGTTATCATGAAACTCTACAAGTCAGTACTTAGTCATCTTTGCATAGCTCAAAGTTTCTCAGGTTTCATCAAAACCACTATAGCGATCAAATAGGGTTTCCCTCTCTCATTAATGCTCTCATATATATATATATATATATATATATATATATATATATATATATATATATATATATATATATATATGAGTTGGAGTCCTTTCTCAAGAAGCACATATAGAAAGGCAAGGATTGTCTCCCTCACCAATCTTGATCTTTATGTTTCTTTCCATTTTCAACATGATCATCTTAGCCTTGTCCCTTAAGGGCCTTAGAAGACAAATTGTTGTGGTCGCAACTTTTTGAGATCTTCGACAATTGATGATCAATCTTAGTAAAACTAAGATCATGCTCTACAACGTATTAAAGAGCACACTTGCACTCCCATTTCCACTTTCGAGCAACAAAGATCAATATTACCATGAACTATATTTACTTGAAGATATAATTCTCAGGGCCACATTTTAGCTTGAGGCATGCCTTTTAGCTCAAACTCTGCAAGGAATATAAATCTCTTACCTTGCTTGAGAGGCAATGGTTTCAACTCAACTTCTAAGACATCTAATCAAAGACGTACCCCTGGGACATGACCATCATATCTACTATCCTTTAATGCTCCCCAATTTGGGGCCCTATCTGACTAAGAGTTGACTAGGCTAGGACTACAAGAGCCCAAATCTTCTTCTTATAGCATATAATGTATTACGAATGGAAAATTCCCCATGACATCTTAAAGCCGAGTTTGGTACACATCATTTACGCCTTGAGACTATTTTCAAACAGATCAATTTATTCCATGAGTGAAGATCTATAAGTGACAAACATTTTGGGTGAAGAGAGCTACCCTTTCCTTGCACGTTCCTCCTCAAAGAACACTGCCTCTCCTCCTACAAGCCTTTCCTCTAGATGATAGCATTGTTGGTTATATGTTGAGCGCGTCATGTTGATGAGGGAGGGACTCATTGTTTGGCACCATTACACACTTTACCACTAGATGCACGCCCTTTGAATCCCCTTGGGTCAGTCCAAAGTTGGCTCTCAAAGATCGACGACTAGGAATAACCAATAGATTGACTGATCTCACAAGATCTGATAGTTGTGCCATATCCGAGAGATTGAGACTGAGGAGCATTGCATCTTTCGTTGCCCTATTTATTATGAGATGCATGGGGGACTTTGTTATTTGCTCAATGGGATCCAAACTCCATCCAGTTTCTTCCAATACCAAGACAAGAGATGTTTCACCCTTTACATGCAGGAACCCCTTGAAATTTGTGCCCACAATCTCCAACCTCCTCCTAGACCTGATCTTGTTTGGCAAATTACTTCCTTCTTTGCAATGCTCCCTTAAGCTAGGGGCAACAAGAGAATTGATAGCAACATTGCCTCTAACTCTATATCGGTCCAAGATCGAGGGAACATTCCCCTTCCTTAGATACCTCAAAGAAATTGCTAGACCAGATCCCTTACTAGCATGCAAACAAGATCACCTAGGCATCCGCGGGGGATTTCTTCCTCTATGCAGCAACACAATAGCAAGTTGAAATCTTCCCCCGGCTCACCCTTAGGGCACCATTTTATTTTGAGTTTCCTCCACTCAACCTCAATACTCAACCACCCATTGATCTACATTTGTGGTCAATTGTTGGACAATAATATAATTATCTTATTATCTTCTTTGATCCAACTTCTTTGCTCCTCCACTCTGTCGACATTTCTATTGCTCACATCCCACTTTGAGGGATTCTCTTGATGCACATATCCTAATGCTTTAAAAACTAATCAAACCAAAATTAGAACGAGCAGATTTGACTAGCTCACCCCTTAGCGACACTAAATTGGTTTGTGTATTGATTTGACTAATTCAAACACCTTTGCTAACAAAAAGAAAAAATAGTGCTCCACACCTCCCTAGCCAAGTTAGTGCTATATAATTACAACCCCACTCTACTCACATTTTGGTGTTTAATGGTTTGGATTTGCATTTATTTATTTTATTAAAAACTTCATGTTTAATGTATTTCATAGTAAATTGGTCCATTGGTTGGTTTCAATTTGGTCTAACCCTCAGTGGATTTCAGCTCCGGTTCTAACTTTTAAAACATTTTCTCGACCACCTCTTGCTCACCAACAAAGGTTGAATAGAGTAACAAGAAAGGACATTTATAGACAAGACATAGAGGCTTGTTGGAGTTTAGGTTGAATTTTGTAGCTATGGTCAATCTTAATAATTATATTTTATCCTTTGCAACATATAAAGAATTTGTAAGACATGTTCTTAATGTTATTTTGATTATTTAGCCCTTGAAAGAATTTATATAAGACATGTTCTTCATGTCCAACTTAAAAGAGAATATTTTCAAAATTTGATTTTTTCGCTCCAAGTTAGTCAAGTCGGCCCTCCCTCAATTTAAGTTGGCTCAACGAAGAGACATGCCCATTCTAGACAAGTAGATCACTATATAAAGGGATTCGACCTCCTCGACAAAGTCACCATTCAATCATCACACAAGACGATAGTTTCTAGAAATCCAAGCAAAGGACAAAAAGAAGAAGGACGAAGAGAAGGACAAAGATCTCCCTCTCTCTAGCTCGCATTTCTGTCTCTAAGAACTCAAACGTGTGAATTTTCTGGGCAACAATTTCTGGGTAAGTCGAAATTCCAGGTAGCTTCTAGGGACCATGTTTTGGGCAAGCCGAAATTTTGGGAAAATCTGAGAAGGGCAGAAGTTTGACTTGACTTGAGGGCAGGAGACTAGGTTTGACCATAGCTTGTTGATCTTGTTGATGTCGTAGTTCACTAGCCGCATTAGATTTATCTCATGTTGAACTGAAGAATTTCTCTAAGAAAAGGGTTGTTGTGTTTTTACCCCAAGTGGGTTTTCCCAGGTTAAATTATGTGTTCTCTTTTATGCATTGTGATCTCTACTGTATTTATGGTTTATATTTGAATTTTTGAAGTGTAATCGCTTAATGTTAAACTGGAATAGTTAAAAGAAGATCTATATCAATGTTGATAATATCACGGTATATCGTAAATATCGCGATATTTTCGGCAAAAACGATATATCGATGATTAAATATCGCAATATTTTTTGTTTTCAAAATATCACAATATTTCACCCAAATATCACGCGACGACCCTATTTCTCGTGGCGCAAGCTGGGTCACAGCTACAAAACGACCTTTTGGCCTTTTAATTACTCACTTTGCTTTGTTGGTCTTGGAGAAGGAAGGGTAAAAGCTTTGTGGTGGTTTTCAAGGAGGGATTAAAGATCAAACAACCTTACCATCACCAACCCAAAAAAAATTGTGGATCAAAGATTCAAGAACATTGAGACAAACTTATTTTCTTCCATTAACAAGCATGTTCTTAAAAACCCCTAAGTTAATAATTTTTTTCATATATTTAGAGTTATGCTTGCAGCCTCTTTGCCTACCAATATTTTGCTTCTTTGTTTTTTATCCATTTGATATGAATTTCATGCCCATCAGCCAATGCAAGGGTTTTCTCCATATTTTAACAACAAGCTTCATTTTTTTTTAACTTTCTTATGCACCCTCTTATTGTCATTTTTCATTGCAAGTAATGTAGTAAAAAAGTTATTTTTTAAAATGAGGTGGCTATTATTTTTTGTGTATGGGGGTTTAATGTCAACTTTTTGTTTTTTGGTGCCCTAGGTTTGAATTAATCCACTACAAATACACCAAAGCCCTTGGACCCATTTTGGGAGTATTGGGAACCTGATGGTGGGACAAATCGAGCATATCTAACATGCAAATTGTGTGAGGACAAGATGACAGGAGGGGTTACGTGATTGAAATACCATCTGGATAGACTCCCTAAAATGATGTTGGGCTTTGTACGGAATCTAGTGCGAAGCTTATACAAAAAGCTCTTTAAGCAATTAATGAAAAAGACAGAAAGAAAGAAAGAAGCGGCAGATAGAAACAAGGTTGAACATGCAGGTGTTAGCTTTTGTAGCACCGGATGTGTTCTAGCCACGAAATTTGGTGGAAAGGCTATAATGCATGAGATCTGCAAAACCTAGAAATTGTTTTTGGAAATTCCACCTAGAGATGACTTAATTAGATTATTAACCTATTTTTAATGTTACCTAAGTCTAAACTTAGGAAAACTGGTTAATTAATCAAAATTAATCAAGTCAATGTGAGAATAGTCTAGAAACTCACACAGATCGACTTCAAGATGATCCTAGCCTTTGATTAAGTTATAATCTTAGTGGTTGGTGCTCCAATAGAGGATTATAAGAAGAAGTCGATCAGCACTTGGAGAAAACACTCTAGACACTTCTGGGAGAGCACTTGCTGGGGAGTTGCACTTGAAAGTGTGACCAGTTGCAGATACTCAATGATCTAGACAAATTGATCCTCCAGTACAGGTCAACAGTAGTGATCCAGTCAGAGATCGAGTAGCAAAGTGTTAGAGGGGCAGAGACAATGATCTGGAGGAAGATTTTCAGATCCAGGGAGGCATAAGGCGAGTCACTGAAGTATTCCACGTCGCAACTAGCAAAGATCAACCGCAAGGGTCACGCGGATTTCTCTGACATCGCAGATTAGGGTCACGCAGGTTTTTCCAAAACAGGCGCGCAGATCATGCGGGAGTTCCCAGCACAGCCGCACGGATCGATAGAACCAAATTCGTCATGCACAAAAGTTGACAGCAAGATTTCAAAGGTCGTGGGTTTTCTTATGGAAGGAGAGAATTATTCTCTTTAAGTATTTTCTATCAGATCTTGCCGTTTGGACAGCCAGTTGGGCTTCCAAAGATTGTACTCAGAATTCACTATTGCATAATAAAATAAACCCTCAGTTGTTGCATCGGTATTCCCAAGCTAGGTTTTTTTCCGGGGACTTTTGTCCAAAAATAACTATGTTAAATTTGTGTGTGTACGCTAACATTTCTCAGTTCCTATTTTGCTTCCGCAGTATTTATTTTTTGTGAAGAAATTGCAGTGTGATTAATTTGATATTAATCTGAAAATTAATAAATTGTTAATCCATTAGGAGAATTAATTCTAGTTGTTGCATTTCAAGGAAATTTCACATGGTTTCAGAGCATATTTGACATATAAAAGGCTCAGAAGCGAAAAAAGAGAAATTCGCGGCTCAGAGGGAGCCGCAGGACGAATTTTTCAAGTGGACTATAGACTATCAGTGAGACATTTTCTTCTTCCAAGTAAACCTTCTTATTAAGGTTCTAGTAGAGGATCTCAATGATCCTCATCCTACAAATGCTCCTTCCTAATGACTATGATGTATGATGATTTCTTAGATGACATTATGCTAGATGACATTCTTTCAATATATATACTACTACTTCAATTGTCTTTTCAATAAGGATATATGTAGACCTCTACTTTAACCATTCTTTCAAGCTTCCATAATGATGTCATTAGTTCTTTTCAGCTGCAATCGTATGCTTAATATGATGCATCCTGTGATACTTACAGTGCTTCTCATCCTAACTGCAATATTTAACTAGAGTAGAGTCCTCTTCACCTTTTACTTCTCCTCGTTATGTAATAGGCATCCACATTTCCACAATTATATCATAAATCTATCATAGTGCCTAAGGATCCAAGGGTCCTTACAGTTCCCTCCTTCCATCATGCTTCCCAAAACAGAGGATCATCCCATCCTCCTTCCTTTACATCCTGTACCTACAGCATTCATTGACAAGTATCCCCAAGCAAAGTATACAATATAAAAAGCAAGATATCTATCAGTCAAGCTAATGTTACCAATGACACATAAAGGTTGTACTTCTAGGGTTTTCAAGTGCCAACCCTAGACCAAGGGTTCCAACCTTATCCATGCCTATGAGCTCTAGATCACACACAAACCTTAAGGGTTTAGGTTTCTATGAGGGAACGAGATGCTGGTTTCTATATAACTAGGATTTTACTAGTGTCGACAATTTTAACAAACCCTATAAAATCAATCACACCTACTATAATACATGTTGGACCCTTAAAAAATATGCCACACATACCTTATGATTATGTACCTTTGTACTTTACGGCTTCTCACTAGATCTTGTGTCCTTTTAGATGCTCTTTAGTCTTGCAACGCTTTTACTGACGATGCTCTTCCTGTAGAAGATTGCTAACACAGAGAGGATGCCTGACTATGTCTTCTTTTGATGTTGTTTAATATGCAAAATCTCCCCTCCTGCTATAGACTTTCAAGATTTAAGCTTCTCAAGCTTTAACTGTGAAACATCCTAATAAAATAGACTTCAATTTCTTCAAGGAGATATTGTCTTGGTTAGGACACTTCCTCGAAACACTAATATATATATAATATATATATATATATATAGATATATATATATATATATATATTGAATGTTTACGGCTTTGCTTATATTCAACTCTTTGTAGTAGGAGGAAAAGAACATTTGTTATATACAATAATTTCTTCAATTATTACTGCCTTGAGCTTACCAACTTTAGGGTTTCTCTATTGATAGGTGGTTGTCATTGATGTCAACCCAAGAAGCACCTGGAGCTACCTTGATCTTTGACGGCAAATTTAGCATGAAAATTCATGGTTTCTTGTCTCCTAACAAACCTTATCAGATTCTCCTCGAACAGATGTTTCTGTTGATAAGTGGTATGCCTCGTAGTTCCTCCTAGTTTGAGAGATAATTGAAGTTGAAGTTGAAGACCCAGTTTTGTGGGCTAAAACACAAACGGGTAGTGACATGACACCTTATCATTTTTTCACCTAAGGTTGTCAATATATGACATCAAACTTCATTTGAAGATAGTGTCAGCAAGTACGATATAAGTTGAATAATTTCAAAAACCAAAGACAATAACTCAATCATTGACTTCACAATCTTGGTAGAACCAAATGCACTAAGCCAATCATTGGTTTGCTTGCTATTAACATCAAATTTAAGAAGAGTTATTAAAGGTATGTCACTAATAAGAAATAAATTCAAGTCAATAAGTACTAATACAAATGTTAGGAGGAATATTAAAGTGATCCACTTATTTTAAAACAAAAAGATACATATTTTAAAATATTTAACATTCTAAATATATTATGAAATTACTCCTCCAACGTACATTAAGAAGCACTCCTTAACACCCGACGGTCAAATGATAAATATTGTTACATAAGTATGTGGTGTATCCTATAATTAAGGAGCCCTATCCAACGTCTAATTGAGAACCTTATTGTATCCTATAATTAAGGAGCCCTATCCAACGTCTAATTGAGAACCTTATACAATATATATATATATATATATATCTTGTGAAACCTTGGCAATAAAACATTATGAACAGAATGAATATCTCTGAGGTTTCGGGACTTTCCTAAAAGATAATCAACACAGATCAACTGTTGTTAGGGCTCAACTTATTACAGGTCTATCAAATATTAGCGAAAATTTTGGGAAAGGTCTAACAAATGTTAGCAAATTTTCTGGCTTGGTAAAGAAGAGAGACGGACTACAGATCTAGCAAAGATTAATGGTTTAGGTTCTTGCATTGATTTAGACGCATTGAGGTCTAGGACCTCTCCCACATGACTGCAAAAGGACAACAAGGGCGTACAAATCTTGGATACCTCAAACATCTAACAGTCTCGGTCCTCCATTACAGTAGTTAAGATCTAGTTAAGATTTGGTTAAGGTTAAGATCTGGTTCTGTTGCCTTGTTTTGGTAGTCTATTGGGTAATCATGCTTGATTAAAGGTCCAGACCAACTGTTGTCAAAAGTTTGTTTCTTTAACTGGACTGTGTGTTGAGCAAAAGACATCATAAAAGGACATTTGGGCTTTGTTGTGATTTAGTAAGTATAAACGTTAAATTTTTGTATAGTAATTAGGATTGTAATAAGTTGAGGGCACTAATAGTTTGTTGTGTCAAGTTAAGGATTGCATTACAAGTTGTGGTTATTAGTATTGTGTCTAATTATGTTAAGGTTTGCATTTAGTGTTGTAGAGTTGTGTACTGTGCTTGATTAAGGTCTGTATAAAATTTGTTATCAAAAGTCAACTGGATTCTTGTATAGCATTCATGGGGTGTTGATAGGTCTAGATAGAATTGAAGGTATTCATTAGGTTTGTCCTAGTCAATAGTCTGTCCAATCTTAGATTGCTGGTAATGATTGAACAAGCCAAAACATAACGACAATAAGCAAGACACAAGCTCACTCAGGTACGTACTATAGTCATTTAATACTTGTGCTTTCATTATTATGTACTTATATGTGTATTCTAGGCAAAGGTAAGTTGAAGCATATTTTGTTTCTCTTTTGGGTTTGGGCCTCATTTGGGAAAATTTGTATGCAAGTAGAAGACTCAAGGACATCCAAGATTCAAGAACTTGAAGAGACAAATCATCATCTCTTGAAGGAAGCATTATAATGAGATAATTCTTTAAGGCTGAATAGCTATCTTGTCACATCATCAACAGTTGTCCATGTATAAAGAAGCATTGTCGAAGTCAAGAGTCAAATCAATGTAACTGGGCCACTATCTCTGGTACGAGAGCCCATATTTGTAAAAGAGCCCAAATTGCCTAAGAGTTGTAAAAGGCATTGTGGGGAAAGTTAGTTTTATTGTCAAAATATGTTGGGATAAAGGGTATGGTCCTAGTGCTATTTATTATGTATTTATCATTGTAACATTGATCATTGTCCCTAGTACCACAATCCACACCTTTTTCAATTTTGCCTTATTAGGGTGGTACAGTGGTACTAGGCAGGTGAATGAAGTCACCTACAGGTTGGGACCTGTAAACACTTCAGGGTGCTAGGGTGGTGCTAGGGTGAGTTGCAGCTCACTTGGGTGTTGGGGCATCCATTAAATTGGTTGTTGATAAAACCATGGCATTGGAGCGTCCTTCCAGTGGGTGCTGGAGAAGAATGTTTTTCTAGAGTTCTAGGAAGTTGTAGCTTTTTTTTCATTTGGGGCTAAAGATTAAAGAACTTATTAGAAAAGCGTTCAGCGGTTTTTGACCCGGAGGGGGTTTTCCGCCTAAAAATCTTGTGCCTATTGTCTCTATCTTTGAATTGTTGTTTACTACTCTTACTAAATAATAATAATAATAATAATTGAAGATTAACTAATGCTCTCAAAAAGATTAATAAAGTGTTATTGCTAAGAAATACTCATTCACCCCCCCTCTCAGTATTTCCAACAATTGGTATGAGAGCTTAGTTCCTTCAGTAGCAGTTTAACAACTGGAAGGAGATCATGGAGTACACCAAGAATAGAGTTCCTCTATTTAATGGAGATAACTATGCACTTTGGAGCGGACAGATGCAGGTTCATTTACTTGCACAAGGATATGATGTTTGGGCAATAGTCGAGCAGGGCTACAAAGCAACAACAGATGAACAAAGTAGGAAAAATATCAAAAATGATGCCAAGGCAAAGGATCTTATTATAAGTGGGCTTACTCAAACTATCTATGTTAAGGTATTGAGTTTTAAAACAGCTAAGGAACTATGGGACAAGCTTCAAAACATATATGCAGGAGACTCAAAGGTCAAGGAAGCAAAACTTTAAATTTATAGAGCTCAATTTAAACAACTAAGGATGAAAGAAGATGAGAACATTGTAGCTTACTTTCAACATGTAAATGAAATAATAAATGGCTTGGAAGGATTAGGAGAACCGATTAACAAAAAGGTCATTGTTCGGAAAGTCCTTAGAACTTTTCCAGCAAGATTTAATCCTAAGGTTTTTGTCTTAGAAGATAGATCAAATTTAAGCAACTTGAGCATGGACAAACTACATGGGATACTTACAGCATATGAAATGAGGATTGAAAAGGAAAATGGCTCATTTAATACAGAAACAGTGTTTACAGCATCCAAGAAGAACAAGAAGGGAAAACAGGTATACAAACCTAGATCTAGTTGTTTCAAAGAGGAAGAAGAAGAAAAACTTTCAGATGAAGAATTTGCATACATTACGAGGAAGATGAAAAGAGGAACATGTAAGTACAAAGGCAAACATCCATTAGTATGTTTTGACTGTGAAGAGATTGGTCATTTTGCTGCTAAGTGCCCTCATAAGAATGAAGCATTTACGAAAGGAAAGAAGAGTCAAAGAAATTTCAACAAGCAAAGTAAGAAGAAAGGGTTTTAAGAAAAATTTCCTCTCCAAGGAAGATACTTCCTTCTCTGAAGGAGAAAGTTACAGTGATGAAGAAAACAAAGAAAGAGTATTATTTATGGCTAAGCATAACAAGATGGAAGCACCTGACAAAGAAGATGATGAAGAAGAAGAAATGACTGAAATCGAATTTCAAAACGAAGTTGTCAGAGTTATAAAAGAACTCAAAGCAGAAAGGAAAAATGTTAGTTCTCTGGAAGCAGAATTGAAGGAGGTAAAAGAACACGCCAAGAACCTCAACAAAAAGAATGAAGAAGAAATCATCAATCTCTGAGTACAATTAGAAGAAGCCAAAAGAAATGGTGAATCACTCAGGAATGAGTTAAAATAAATCAACGAAGCAAGAGAAGAACCATAAACTAAAATAGTATCTCTTCGAAAGGAAGTAAAAGGGGAAAATGTTCTGCAAAATTTTGCTAACAGTTCTAAAACTTTGGATGAGCTCATCAGCAACCAAAGGTCACACACAGTGACAAGACTGGTCTAGGCTACAAAGAAATATTTGAAAAGGGTTCAAACTCCTCTATGACTAAAAGGGAAAATGCACAGACAACCTATGCTAAAATTGTTAAAGGATCTACCAAGCACGGACGTTTCCCAACCAAATCAAAGGTTCAAGATATGCAAGAAAGCTCTTGGAAAACGATTCCACGAAGAAGGTTTCCTCCCAGGTATCAACCCTCCTTTTATAGCTTTTGTTATTCATGTAGAATGTTTGGGCATAAAGCTATAGAATGTCGTACTTATGAAAGCAACTTCGGAAGATCTTTTAGGAATGTTTATTCCAAAAATCTGCAAGAATACTTCAGCAAAAATTACAACAAATTTGACTATTTAAGAAATGAAGTAGAATGCTATATTGCAACAATTTTGGACATTTGGCTAAGGGTTGTAGCTTTATGCTCCCCTCAAGGGAATCACAATAGAATCGGAATTAGCAAGTCTAGAAGAAGAAAACTGAAAGGTGCGCTCTTGCCTTAAAGGGTCAAAGTAAAAAGATTGTTTGGCATCTCGATAGCGGTTGTTCAACACATATGACTGATGATAGGAATAAATTTATATCTTTAAAGGAAGGAAAAGATGGAACAGTATCCTTTGGAAATGAAGGATCTTCAAATTTCATAGGAACAAGTATTGTCAAGCTTGGAAGCAGGATGCTATAGCAAAAGATGTGCTTCGTGTTGAAAATATGAATCACAGTTTGCTAAGTGTAGGTCAAATGTGTGATCAAGGACACACAATGTTATTTGACTCAACGAAATGTGAAATAAGAAGAGAAAAATCCGGTCAACTTGTGGCTACTGCAAGTAGAGCTCCAAATGACATATACACCTTGGATGAGGTCGTTAAAGGATGTTTCTTGGAAAAAGAAGATGAGAGTTGGCTATGGCATAGATGAATGGGACATATAAACTTTGATAACCTTATTACAATTAGCAAAAAAGAAGTTATGAGAGAGATGCCATTAATTTCAAAACCAAACAAAGTTGCATGTGAACATTGTCGGCATGGAAAGCAGATAATAGTCGAATTCAAGACAAAAGAACACTTCACATCACAACCATTGGAATTAATACATACTGATCTATGTGGACCAATGAGGACTAAAGGATTGAATGGTGAATTATATTTGATGCTAATGATAGATGATTATACCAGGATGACGGTTATTAATTTCTTGAATAAAAAGTTCCAGGCATTCGAATGTTTCAAGATCTACAAGGAAATGATTGAGAATGAAACTGATTTAAGAATTAAATGTTTGAGATCTGATAATGGTGGTGAATTTAGCTCCAAAGCATTTCAACACTTTTGTGAAGAAAATGGAATAAAAAGGCAATTCTCAACAGCCAGAACACCGCAACAAAATGGAATTGTTGAAAAGAAGAATAGAACTGTACAAGAAATAGCCAAAACAATGCTAAATGATTCAAAATTAGATGAAAAAATTTGGGTTCAAGCAGTTGATAGAGTTGTATTTATTCAAAATAGAAGTTTGCTTAGAAACAATTGTGATATGACTCCATACGAACTTTGGATAGGAAGACCAGCAAATGTCAAATATTTTAGGGTATTTGGCAGCAAATGCTACATTTAAAGAGATGATCAAAAAACAAAAAAGTTTGATTCTGGAGTAGACAAAGGTATCTTTGTTGGTTATTCACGCAAAAGAAAAGCTTATAAATGTTACAATCTGACTTAAACGAATAGTTGAAAGCATCAATTTAACATTTAATGAAGATTATGGCTCAAAGGTTAATGAGGAAAGCTCCTCTTCAACCAAACCAAAGATACACGAGTCAGAACTAGAAAAGATCAAAGAAGAAGTCTCGGAGAAGGCATAATTGAATAAGGAAACAACTACCAACCAGGAAGAGATAAAAGACGAACATCAAGTTGAACAAGAAGCACCCCGAAAGGCCCCCAAAGAATGGTATCAAAAGAATCATCCATCAAACCAGATCATTGGGGATCTCAATGAAGGAATAGGAACTAGAAGAAATCGACAGGTTCGTGTACCACAAGAAGCCCATCTTGCTCTCTTAGTTACATTTGAGCCAAACAATTTTGAAGAATCTAGTCAAGATGAACATTGGGTAGTTGCTATGAATGAAGAACTGGATCAAATTGAGAAGAATGACACTTGGGAATTGGCCCCGTGATCAAAAGATAAAAACGTCACTGGGACAAAATGGGTTTTTAGGAGTAAGTTAAATGAGGATGGTCAGGTTACCATGAACAAGGCAAGGTTGGTTTGCAAAGGACTTAGGATATGCACAGGTTGAAGGAATTGATTTTGAAGAAACATTTGCTCCCGTTGTTGGAATGGAAGCTATCAGGATGTTCTTGGCTTATGCATGTTCGAGAAAGATCAAGTTTATCAAATGGACGTCAAATCAGCATTTCTAAATGGAGAATTAGAAGAAGAGTATATAGAATAACCTGAGGGATTTTTGCTCATTGACAAGAAAGATTATGTTTGCAGGATAAAGAAGGCGTTGTATGGTCTCAAGCAGGCACCTAGAGCATGGTATGCTCATCTGAACAAGTATTTGCAACAGCAAGGATTTAAGAAGGGAAGTGTAGATAGCAACCTTTATGTAAGGATTGAACACGATAGTCTGAATATTATTGAAGTGTATGTGGATTATGTAATCTTTGGAAGTGATGATGACAGATTAAGTAAGAAGTTTGCAGCAAATATGCAAAGTGAGTTCACCATGTCACTACTTCGTGAGTTGACACACTATTTGGGACTTCAGATATCTCAGCAAGACAAGGGAATATTTATCTGTTAGACCAAACATATTAAGGAAATGTTGAAGAGATTTCAGATGGAAGATTGCATGCCAGTTCTCACCCCAATGGTGAGAGGTTGCAAGTTGAGCATTGATGACTCATCCAAAGATGCAAATCAAAGGATATATAAATCTATGATTGGTAGGCTTCTATATGTAACAGCTTCCGGGCCAAATGTAATGCAGGCAGTCGAACAGGTAGCACAATTCCAAGCAGCACCAAAAGAATCTCATGTCATTCTTGTGAAAAAAATATTTCGATATCACAAGGGAACAGCTAAATATGGACTATGGTATCCTAAAGGAAATGAGTTAACTATTGCAGCTTATACACATGCAAATTGGGCAGGAAGTGTTGATGATCGTAAGAGCACCAGTGGAGCAACCTTCTATCTAGGTGGTTGTCTTGTTTCGTGGTTGAGCAAGAAGCAATCTTCAATCTCCTTATCCATAGCAGAAGCCGAATACATAGCAGCAGTTGCTTGTTGTATGCAAGTCCTCTAGATGAAACAAACCTTGCAAGATCTTCAAGTTAAGTTTGATGATCCCATTCTAATCTTCTGCGATAACGCCAAGAGCATAGGTATCTCCAAGAATCATGTGATGCATTCAAAAACAAAACACATTCCAATCACGTACCACTTCGTTAGAGAACATGTTGTCGAGAAGAACATCAAAGTTGAACACATTAGGACAAAAGAAGGAGTTATGATTGCAAGGGGAGTACTTTTGTTGCCATCAATGCCAAAGGGATAGGTGGTTGATAGGTGGTTGACATTGATGTCAACCCAAGCATCAGGTGGAGCTACCCGATCTTTGACGGCAAATTCGGCATGAAAATTCATGGTTTCTCGTCTCCTAACCAACCTTATTAGATTCTCCTCTAAGAGACGTTTCTGGTAATATGTGGTACGCCTCATGGTTCCTCCTGGTTTGAAGAAAGATTGAATTTGAAGTTGAAGACCAAGTATTGTGTGCTAAAACCCCAAGGGGTAGTGACATGACACCTTATCATTTTTTCTCCTATGGTTGTCAATATATGACATCAAACTTCATTTGAAGAAGTGGCAATAAGAACAATATAAGTTGAATAAATTTCAAGAGCCAAAGACAATAAATCAATCATTGACTTCACAATCTTGGTAGAACCAAATGCAATAAGCCAATCATTGGTTGGCTTGCTATTAACATCAAATTTAAGAATAGTTATTAGCAGTATGTCACTAATAAGAAATAATTTAAGTCAATAAGTATTAATACAAATGTTAGGAGGAATATTAAAGTGGTCCACTTAGTTAATAATAAAAAGATACATATTTTAAAATATTTAACATTCTAAATATATTATGAAATTACTCCTCCAATGTACATGAAGAAGCCCTCCTTAAAACCCATGGTCAAATGACAAATATTGTTACATAAGTATGTGGTGTCTCCTATAATTAAGGAGCCCTATCCAACGTCTAATTGAGAACCTTATAATATATATACATGTGTGTGTGTGTGTGTGTTGTGAAACCTTGGCAATAATAACATTATGAAGCCCTCCTTAACACCCAACAGTCAAATGATAAATATTGTTACATAAGTATGTGGTGTCTCCTATAATTAAGGAGCCCCATCCAACATCTAATTAAGAACCCTGTAATATATATATATATATATGTTATGGAACCAGCTCAAGAAAAGATAGAAGAGACAGATCAACGACTTAGAATTCAGCCTCTTCGAGGGGGCAACCTCCTTTACATTACATAAATGAACAATTCTTGGATGATACAAATGAAAAGACCTCCTTTCTATATATAGGAGTCTAAGGGCTCATAACATAATCAGAGCCGACATAACAATAATAATGTAAGGGCACAATAATAACAATAGTGGGCTTCTATGGGGCACAATAGTAACAATATGGGCACTACATGGGTACATCAATATAATAAGTGGGTTGTACTAATAACAATAAGGGTTTACTCTAGTAGTATAGGGGCCTAACATACCCCTCTCCTTCAAAAAGTGTTGTCCTCAATGCTTGAGTAGTTCTTGATGCTTCTGTATAAAATTATTGTCCTCCCATGTGGAGTCTTCAGTGGGTAAATTCTTCCACTTGATGGGATACTCTGAAATTGATCGATTTGGTAGCTGTCAGGTTCTTGTTTCTGCGACTGCTCCAGGTTCCAATATGGTTTTTCCTTCCTCTTCAATTTATGGCAATATTGTTTGAATTGGGATCTTTTGCAACTTTTGAATAAGTGGCCATACTTCTTCATCCTTCTTCCATTCATCCCTTGCTTTGTTTATCCAATCTGTTTGGATAATAGAAATAACACAAAACAATGCTTCCACATCCTCATCCTTGAAGAGTCTTCCCATTTGGTAAGGTTGCCATTTTTTAAGTGCATGTAGTATTGCCAACATTTCCTTCTCACAAATAGCTTGCTTGAGATATAGCAGTAAAAATACCCAATCACCTACATCAACATATTTCACTATGATGTTGATCCACCTGTTGTTTCATTCGATTTTGCACCAAAGTGGCATTATCCTTTAAAAGTTGGAGAACTTGTTGTTGATGCACAATTTGATCTTTCACCACTTGAACCTTTTTCTTCTTGATATGTCCTTCTCTCTTTAGAGTTTGAGGAGTGATAATTTATTCCAATCTTTTACAAGATATGGTCAGATTCATTTCTCGATGCTCGACGTGATCTTTCATTTCTTGAACATTTTTCTTCTTGATATGTCCTTCTATCTCGATAGTTTGAGGAGTGGTAATTCCTGCCAATGCTTTAGAAGATATAGTCTGATTCATTTCTTCTCTCTCCCGGGTAGGATCTTGGTGTATATCCTCTTCTTTTGATGTTTCTTGATCCTTTTCTTCGTCCTCTTCATACTCTATGTAAAATAATTTCTTCTCAATGCACTTATGACCTTTAGTGCATTTGCTATCACAATTGTAACAAAGCCCTTTTTCTCTTTTGTCTTCCAATTGTTGTGGTGTAACCCTATTAGGTTGTGGAAGGCTAGGAGAAACAACACTTCCATCTTCATAGCTGTGAGGGGTAGAATTCATTGTTGCCATAATTTTACTTTCTATTATGTGACAAAGCCCTTTTACTCTTTCCAATTGTTTTGGTGTTGCTCTAAAGAAGGTGTTTCTCTTTGTATCCTCATAATGTGCTATCATTTCCTCTGTGAGAACTGACCATGTAACAAGTCGTTTACGAGAACAAAGCCCTTTTTACCATAAAAATTGATCCGGTTCTAAATATTAAGATGCAATACATACCTTTTGTAACAATGGTACACCATGTAGATCAAAATATTTCTCCATCTGAAGTATCCATTTTACCGGATCCTTGCCATCAAACTTCCTCATCTTGTTTTTTCTTTATTTGAGGAGCTCAATCTTGAAACGACTGTAACTCTGTACTTTTAGGTCTTTAAGTTCTGAAATTGTGATTTGCCGTAGCCCTATGTGTCCTCTTTCCAATGCCACCAGTCTCACCCCAATTGGATTCTCCAATGAAGAGTTATGCGAAATCTCCCATAGTGACTTTATTATAGACTAGTTGAGTAGAGCGAACTTGTACGACGTTCCACAAGTCACTGTTCTGACCTTTAGCTCTAAAAAATATGTAGAAGAAGCTACAATCCGTCCTCTTTCTGTACCTTCTTACGAAATTTTAATCCAATGCTCAGAGACGAAGTTATGACGATTTTCCCCAAGTCACATGTTTGGAACTTAATTCAGTAGTCTACAAAAAGACTAACTTCCGTA
>APFE031176426.1:0-55532 GCA_000404065.3 Pinus taeda
GATTTATTGTATTAAGAATAAATCTGATGTATTTGATACTTTAAAGAAATGGAAAGCTTTGGTTGAGATTGAGACAGGAAAGAAATTGAAGTGTCTTAGATCAGACAATGGAGGTGATTATTGCAGCAGAGAGTTTGATAGGAACTGTTCAGAGCATGGAATTTGCAGAGAGAAGACAGTTCCAAGAACACCACAAGAAAATGGTGTGTCAGAAAGGATGAACAGGACAGTCACGGAGCGTGCAAGGTGCATGAGATTGCATGTAGGATTGCCTTTACAGTTTTGGGCAAATGTTGTAGATATTGTTGTTTATCTAATAAACATAGGGCCTTCAAGTTCCTTGGATGGTGGTGTTCCAGAGGAAGCATTGACAGGTAAAAAGTTAAACTACTCTATTTTAAAGCCTTTTGGTTGTGAGGCCTTTGTCCATATTGATAAAGAAAATAGAACAAAGCTTGAAGCAAAGTCAAAGAAATGTACCTTTATTGGATATGGTGTTAATGATTTTTGTTATTGCTTATATGATTATGAAAATCACAAAATCATTAAGAGCAGAGATGTAATATTCAATGAAAAGGTCTCGTATAAGAATCAGTTGTAGGAAAAGAAATAAGAAAAGGAAAAAAAGGAATATGCAGTTCTTGATGAAATCACTGAAAAAGTAAAGGTGCCTGAAAATAATAATAATCAACAACCACAACAACAAAAACCATCACAACTACAACAGGCACCCCAAACACCTGACAGTGGTGTTAGAAGATCTACCAGGATAAGTATACCCCCTGAACGATACTCTCCTTCATTATATTATTTATTGTTGACTGATTCCGGTGAACCCAAATGTTATGAACAAGCAATGCAGGTTGAAAGCAGGAAGAAGTGGGAGGTAGCCATGGAAGAAGAGAGGGACTCCTTAATGCATAACCAGACTTGGGATTTAGTCAGGTTTCCTGCAGGAAAAACTACATTGAATAATAAATGGGTTTATAGATTGAAGGAAGAAGATGGAGGAAAACAGAGGTACAAAGCTAGACTTGTGGTGAAGGGGTTTGCACAGAAGAAAGGTATTGATTTTGATGAAATATTTTCTCCTGTTGTTAAAATGACTTCAATCAGAACTATTTTAAGTCTTGTATCAGCTGAAGATTTGCATCTTGAGCAGTTAAATGTAAAGACAACCTTTCTCCATGGGGATTTGGAGGAAGAGATATATATGCAACAGCCACAAGGATATGAAGTGGAAGGGAAGGAGAAACTTGTGTGCAGGTTGAAGAAGAGCTTGTATGGCTTAAAACAGGCTCCAAGGTAGTGGTATCTAAAATTTGACAAGTTTATGTCTAAACAAGGTTATACTAGATTTCACTCTGATCATTGTGTTTATCTGAAAAAGCAAAATGATGGCAGCTATATTATATTGTTATTGTATGTAGATGACATGCTTGTTGCAGGATCTAACATGCAGGAAATAAATGTGCTCAAAAGAAAATTGGCAAATTCATTTGCAATGAAGGATTTGGGAGCTGCAAAACAAATCCTTGGTATGAGAATAACTAGAGACAGGAAAAATCGTAAATTAACATTGTCTCAGAATGAGTACATACAAAAGGTGTTGAAAAGGTTTAACATGCACAATGCAAAACCAGTTAGTACACCTTTTGCTAGCCATTTCAAACTTAGTAAGGAAATGTTCCGAAAGACCCAAGAAGACATGGATTATATGTCTAAAGTTCCATATGCATCAACAGTTGAAAGCTTAATGTATGCAATGGTCTGCACAAGGCTTGATATTGCACATGCAGTGGGAGTTGTAAGCAGGTACATGAACAATCCAGGAAATGAACATTGGATGGCAGTGAAATGGATTCTCAAATATTTGAAAGGTACCACAAATCAAGCATTATGCTTTGGTGGTTCAAACATTTCTCTACAGGGATATGTTGATGCAGATATGACAGGTGACAGAGATAACAGGAGGAGCACTACAAGATATGTATTCATTGTTGGTGGAACAAGAGTCAGTTGGGTTTCAAAAATCCAAAGTGTTGTTGCACTTTCAACAACAGAAGTAGAGTATGTTGCTGCTACAGAGGCTAGTAAAGAAATGATTTGGTTACAAAGGTTTATGGGTGAATTGGGTAAGGAGCATGATATGGGCACGTTATACAGTGATAGTCAAAGTGCCATTCATCTTGCAAAGAACTCAGCATTTCATTCTAGGATGAAACATATATAGCTCAAGTACCATTTCATACGATCAGTGTTGGAAGATGGAGAGTTGAAGCTGGAAAAGATACACACTAGCCAGAACCCTGCAGATATGCTAACAAAAGTAGTAACCAGGGAGAAACTGAGAATATGCTCAGTTTTAGTTGGTCTTCAAGGATGACAATGAAGATGATAAACAGCCAGGTCCAAAGAGGAGTCATTGTCCAGCAAATGGAGTAGCGGTGGAGTTTCTACAATCAGTCTCCAAGTGGGAGATTGTTGAGTGTGGAGCCTGATTATCTTCGATATTGAAAAGTACCACCACATTGGACCCCAGTTCAAAATGGGGACGGCATTGCTGCCCATAAAATATTCGCTGTAGGGGGGGTCCATGAAGGGCTCCTGCGACCTTTGGGAGCCCCCCCTGGCGAGGGGTTTCGAGGGCAGCGCCCCTGAATCTAAAAACAGCTGTAAAATTGCCTTGTAAAAGTATAGTAATTTCTAGTCAATGTGGGTTTTTTGCCCTAGAAGGCAACCCCTCTCTTTGTATGAGGGCATTGTATTTGAGGCTGTGAGATAGATGTGTATTCTGTGTGAGCGAGAAACAAAGAGGTGAGACTCTGAGAGAAGACATAGGATATTACAACGGATTTGTTGTAGGTTGTGTCTCTTCATTTTTTTGGATAATAGAAAGGAAGGACTGGCTTTTCGAGGTGGACGTAGCCCAAACTGGGTGAACCACGTATATCTGTGTCTCTCTTGTTTTGTGCATTTTCTGTGCTTATATTTACGCAATATTTTATGTGTTCCATTGCTCCATAATATATATAATATTCTAACACAAACTAATGTACATTTATGGGTATACGGTTACCATGTTTTGGAGAAAGAGGTTGTTCTCCCTAATGGTGTATAAAAGACAGGTTATTCTTGTAAATGGGGGATGCCCCATCAATAATGAAATAACCCTTTTCATATTAATAAAGTATAATCTATTTTGTTGTTCTAATCTTCGTTGTGACTAATGTAGCCATGATCAAAGAGCTAGGCCCGCTATTCTGATCAAGTGCTCCATCTTTGTATGTGTGTTATTTATTAGTTTATGCTTGCTGTTACCATTATCTAATTCTCATAATTTCTTTTCTGGAGTTCTGTATTTAGTTTAGTTTCACAATAATTTTTTGAGTCTTAACCACAAACCCTTGGTCAGAACAGATTGTGCTCCTGCCCCTGCATATACCTTGTGCATTGCCTTGAAAGGATACGCACCTGGATTGATAAATAAATGTAGGAAAAGGGTGAATAAATCGTTCATACCTGGACACCAATAGTTACATGCACCCTTCAAACCCCCTGTGACCCCCCCACTACCCAATTGGCACAACGAAGGGGGGCGGGGCTCCGACCCCCCTCTAACCCCCTGGTTAACTATGTGGGCTAGTCATGGAAAGAATATAACACAACCTAACAATATAGTCCATCTGCTTTCTGTTCAAATTTTTCTTTATCTATTACTCATGATGACCCAAAAACTGTGAAGGAAGTAGTAGATTCAGAGGATGGAAAACTCTAGAAATAGGCCATGGTTGATGAAATGTCATCTTTGCACAAAGCTAAGGCATGGGATCTGGTGGAGTTGTTGGCTTTTGGGAAACCCATTGGTAGCAAGTGAGTTTTCAAGAAGAATACAAATACAAAAGAAAAGGTGGAGAAATAGAAAGCTTGGTTGGTAGCAAAAGGTTATTCTCAGGTGCCAGGAATTGATTTTGGTGATACTTTTTCTCATGTTGCCAAGGTAGCTTCTATTAGGTTACTTCTAT
Organism: Pinus taeda; assembly: GCA_000404065.3. Taxonomy (NCBI): domain Eukaryota; kingdom Viridiplantae; phylum Streptophyta; class Pinopsida; order Pinales; family Pinaceae; genus Pinus; species Pinus taeda. The sequence continues at coordinate 4,026 of APFE031176426.1, forward strand.
CTGTTGTTGTTGCTTTTGTATTAAGGTAGAACAGATGGATGTGAAGACAACGTTTCTTCACGAAGATCTGGAAGAGGAGATATACATGAAGCAACCTAAAGCTTTTGCAGTAAAGGGTAAGAAAAAACTGGTATGCAAGATAAAGAAGTCTATATATGGGTTAAAACAGTCACCAAGGATGTGGCATCAGAAATTTGACACATTTATACAGGGACTTGGCTTCACCAGAAGAAAAGCAGATCAATGTGTGTATTTTAAAATAATTGGTGTCTGTGCTATTTATATAGTCTTGTATGTGGATAATATGTTGCTAGTTGGAAATGACAAAGAAATTATCCAGGATTTGAAGACCCATTTTCCCTCCAAATTTGACACGAAAGATCATGGTGTGGCAAACTATATTTTGGGCATGGAAATTAAAAGAGAGCAGACAAAGAGAAAGCTCTGGTTAAACCAGAGGAACTAAGTTGAGACAATATTGCAGAGTTTTAATATGCAGGATAGTAAATTGGTGAAGATTCCTATTCCTGTAGGTGTAAAGCTATCTGCTGAACAGTGTCCTAAGACACAAGAAGAGGAAGAGGACATGTCGTGTGTTCCATATGAAAGTGTAGTTGATAGCCTAATATATGTGATGGTCTGTACTAGACCAAACATTGCACATGTAGTGGGAGTATTGAGCAGGTTTATGACAAAACTAGGGAAGGAGCACTGGATAACACTCAAGCGAGTTTTTAGGTATTTGCGTGGCACTAGTGATTATGGTTTATGCTAGCAAGAAAGACCAGGATTGGACAAAGTGTAGGATATTCATGGATTTGTTGATGCATATTGGGCTGGAGATCTAGATCTGAGAAGATCTACAAGTGGGTATGTGTTTCACCTAGTTGGAGATGGAGTCATTTGGATGAATAAGAAACAATATGTAGTGGCACTATCAACTACAGAGGAAAAATACATGGCAACCACTCATGCAAGCAAGGAAGCATTTTGGTTGCAGATATTTTGTTCAAGTATGGGGTTAGTACAGGAAGCTATAAGGATAGACTGCGACAACCAAAGTGCAATTTTCTTGGCAAAGAACGCTGCATATCATTCAAAGACAAAGCACATTGAGGTTCAGTATCACTTTGTGAGGGATATTATAGAAGAAAAAAGGGTGTTGCTGGTAAAGGTGGACACTTTGAAGAATACTGCAGATGCATTGACAAAATCTGTGAGCTTTGAGAATTTCTCTTGGTGTAGAGAAACAATGGGCATTGTAGGGCTAGATAAATGACTAAGTTCTCTTGTGGCCCCATGTGGAAAGAAAATAAAAAGTGGGAGAATGTTGGGTTAAGTTATATTCTTTCCATGACTAACCGATGCAGTTAATCGAGGGTTTCCAAGGGGGCAGAGCCCCCCCTTTGTTGCGCTAATTGTGTAGAGGGTGGGCGGGGTCACATGGGTTTTGAGGGGTGCAAGTAACCTCACTCTATGGGGTTTGGATTAGCGTCCCATAAAATTTTGTTTTTGGACCCTATATTAGGTTGGGCGGACCTACCCATCATTTTGTGCATGATTTTTCGCACATGGTTTTGAACGCAATGGTTTTCAGTCCATGGTATTAGATGCTTTGGCATGTATAAATATGTATTGTAACGTTGAAAGAAACATAATGAAAAATCAAGTTGGTAGTCCCAGTTTTGAGATCGAGGAAGAAATCTCTGTGTATATGTGTTTTATGTGTTATGTTCTCGCATTTTTATTTTTTGTGTTTTAGAATTCGTATGCAGGTAATTTCTGTACAGGGTTAAAACCTACAAAAATTAAAGAAACTATATGATATTAAGGATTGAAATAAATTTCAAACATAAAAAAACAAATATGCGAAAGAAAGCCCTATTCAATAGTGATAATCTTCCCAGTTTCAGATTCAACATTCAGTTGAATCCAAGTTGATGTTATTCAAACAATGCACAAATCCAATGAAATGGAGGGATGGGGAAATGAAAGAGAAGGGACAATTCGTGAGCATGTCCTTAAAAAATATTATATATAATATTTTTTATATATAATATATATATATATATAAATATAATATATATAAAATAAACAAACTTAGGAGATTAAGGATTGAAATAAATTTAAAACATATTAAATGAAATGTACGAAAGCCCTATTCAAAGTAAACTCATGCTTTAAACATGGAAGCTTTAAAGCTTTTCCTGTTACTTGAATTAAAATATTCAAGAGTCTATGGTATTCCCCTTTCCAGTTTTTTGTAAATAGGTACATTCTTAATGGATTACAAAAGTAGAATTTTGACACATAGATTTTTCAATTCACCCAGAAGTTCATTATCTTCTGGGGTAGGTTGGACTCGATGAGTTAATATTTCAGGAAAGGATGTTGGATTTACTCTAGGCATACTTTCGTCTCTTGCCTCCTCAATTTCCCTCAGTGGAGATGGAGGTTGGTTGTACGGAGTACTCTTCGAGACCTAAGATTGATTTCCTGAATTTCCATAGAATAAGCAGGATAGGATGTCTCTCCACTGTAGACCTATTGTGCTTGTCTGTTGTTCGGGTTTAGATTTGGTTGGGTAGGCATATGGGCTTGTTTAGGTGGAGGAGGGTGTAAACATTGTGGTTGAGTAGGAGGTGAAGGAAATAAATTTGAATAATTCTTATATGGGGGCCTCCTCCCCTCGGGTGGTGAATTCCATTGAGGTTGTAAAGGAGTATATGGTTGAAATGGCTAGTTGATCAGCTGGGAATGGTACTAAGGTGCAAAATACCAAGGAGAAGGTGTAGACCAAGAAGGATGATTAGGGACCCCTAAGAGGGAATAGATGTGTTTTTCTTAGGGTTGTAGTACACATAGGATTTTTCTTAGGAATAATTACTATTTCTAAGAAATGCTAACCCTCTAGGTTTGGTAGCTAACCTAGAAACAACAGTTAAAACAATTCACTATTTTTCCTATGAACGACAGATAAGAGAATATTATAAGGAGCCAACCTGTGACTTCTGCTTGATTCCTCGCTTGATCCCTCTCCTCTTTGAATGATCTCGCTACTCCTCCCCATACTTAACATGATTGGAGAGTACCTATGCAATTATAGAAACAAAGACCCATCCAAGCATAATGACCCATTATTAATAAATAACATAAAATTGAAAGTATGATAAACATATGAATGCATTGATAGATTACACAAACGTAGGGGAAAATCTTAAAAAGCTTTATTAATAGAAAGAAGGATTACAACCCATGAGTTCAATCCAGCACCATCCTTCCAGCTTCCAACCTTCTTCACCTCATGAACAACAAGAAATTCCAACATTACCACAATACTTAGCCTCAATACTAAAACTATCAACACCTCCTTACAACTCAGAATTATTCAGCCCCTAGATCCCTTGGATGAGTGATCCATTTATAGATGAGTGAAGGAGGTTGGGTCATGAATGATGATGATGAATGCCTTTTTGTTTTTAGGAATTGGTTCCATGAAAGAAGGAGATAGAATGTTTATGTTTCCTAATTCCTTTTGTCATCCTTACGAGAACTCATAGGGGTAGGTGGTACTTGAGAAGCTTCTAGAGGTTTCCATCAATAATTGATTCTTCAAATGCTCCAAGAACTTTGTCCAAGCTCACTCATCGTAGGCTAAAGAGGGCCTAAGTGCAATGCATAGCACTTAGTCAGTCTAGCACATGCAATGCATTGGAGCCTAATGAAGGACTTCCTACAATGATCTATTTAGAGACACGTTTTGGATGAATTTTATGATGGAACTTCTTTAAGAGTGCGACATCTCAATGGCTAAGTTCTTTAGGGTATGAAACAACTATATTAGGGGATTATGAACCCTAATAACATTGACATGTGAGTTTGGGTTGATGTGCCCAAATAAATATGTAACAGGAAGACCCTTGCATGCCTTGCTAGTACAGTCGAGGTCCATGAAGCCTCCTTTGACTTATGTGTAAGAGATGTTCAGTCACCCCTTCAGTTCCCTGATACACAACTTTTATTCCACGTAGATAAGGGAACTTGCTTATGGAGTGGTTTTCTTCATAGACTAAGCATATTTCTATAAGGTTTAATGGACATTCATGCCTACGGTGTCTCCTTGTGCATCGTGGAAAAAGATGGCTAATGATCTCTCTTCTTCCTCCTACTTTATCTTGATGTGCATAGTGTCCATCTGTAGGAAAGTGGTATGCAACATTTAACTCTTGAAATCTTCTAGCATATTTCCAATTTCACCTTTTATATATGTGTTGGAAGAGGATGAGCTGGCCACTGCTTGAATACCCATGCCCTTTTTCCTAGCTACCCTAGAATGGTTCTTAAAGACGGTATTGGTATCTTCATAGGGTATTTGGTAGATGTCCCCTCTTGCTAGCAAGTTTAGGGTATGTTGAAGATCTTCCCTGACCCCCCTAAGTAAGACTAGCTTCAGTGACTCAGGATCAAGTGTGCACATCGCCCTTTTGTAGCTAAGCTTGAATATTCCCTCATAATCCTCTAAGGACTCATCATGGCCCAAGGTCATTCTAAAAATTTCCTCTTTAGTGCCTTTGGACTTGCAGTAGTCCCGATACTTGTTGTTGAAGGCTTGCTGTATTTGAGCCCAGGTGGTGATGCTATCCCCAGGTAAACCCATGAGCCAATGCAGAGTTTCATCCTCGAGAGTGGATGGGAATAATTTAAAATTCTGATCATGAGTGGTGTAATCATAAGTTATGCATATGACAATGAACTCAAACAAGAAAGTATCTGAATATTCTAAGGTCAGGCCATGGAAGTGAGGAAGAGAAGAGGCACTTATTTTTTTCTTCTTGGCATCCCCATTGGTTTCTCTCATAGGAGTATCATCCTCAACTATTTTTCTATCTCCTCTATCATTTCTATTTTCAGCCATTAGGTGATTTGGAATGGGTTCTCCTTCTTCTTCTCCCCCTGTAGGCTCTTCAAAAATATCTGGTTGCTCACCTAAGGGGTCCTCCAATTCAAAGCAAAAGAAGAAGAGGGAAGGATGGATATTTGAAGTGCTGGGGGTACTTGGTAGAAATTTTCCTAAGTTATCCCTATTCCTATGAGGCATGAAAGAATTTTTTTTTCTTTGTTTTGTTTTTAAATATTTAAGGCTAATTGTAGAATTGAAATGACAAATTAAATGGAAACTAACTGCTAAATGAAATCTCTTTCTAAATGGAAAGGAAAGCAAACCAACTTATACTTAATTTTGCAAAAACGAAGCTAATAACAAAATGGAAGAGATAAGAAATGGAAGAAAGAAACTAGAAATGACATCTACTTAGACACCTCCTCGACAACAGTGCCAAAAAGTTATGAGCACCATTATTGCAGCAAGAATGTTGCAACTCCTGGGGCTACCAAATTTACTTTATCAACCAGCGGTTCATACAAACTTGAAGGTAAAAGTGTTGTATACACAAGTAGATACAATGGGTCCACTCTTTATCACTTTCAAGCTCGCAATAGACCACTAGGGTTTCTTAGACCAAGCTTCTATTGATTTAGAAGAAGTTTGATTACCAATGGAGAAAGGGGAATTTTACCCTAATTGAGAGAATTGAAATGTTGTCTACTGTAGTAATCAAAGACTGAAATAAATGCTTTAAACACACCACTCATCTAAATATTTGTTAAGAGATCTTGCTTCAGAAGAATTCTAAACTAACATATGTGTAATCCTAACTATCCTAAGCATGTAATCTGAGATAATCAAACACTTTATTGTTTTGCGTATGAATGAACACAACAACCTTTTTTTCCTTTCTATCCTTTTTGTGAAAATATGAGTGCTAATTCTTCTTGGTTGTATGGAAGGTGCTTTAGGTGTCGAGAGTGATGGTTGTGAAGGATCAGATGGCTTGGGAGGCAAGTAGGAATCTTCTCCTATCTTTCTGGATGCATTTTCCACAAATCGACCTCAAAACATACCACTACAGGTCATCCTACAAGATGTTCTAATGCACCTATAGGATGTCCAAATTCTCCTACATGATCTCCAGTATTCATATAGGGTCCGACCGAAAGCATAAGGAGTAATTTGGAAGGTGGTATATGGATTAGGGAAGGTAAATTATGGAAGAAATAAGGCAAGGGAGTGGCTAGGACTTCCTCAGAACTCAAACCAAAGTTGTTCCATCCTGTGGCCATCATGTCTATTTTAATTATTTCCAAACTAATAGTGTGAGAGACATTTAGGATCAAGAACGATCAACACACATCTGATAAGCAGACTTGTGTTGATTGAGCTCGACTTAAATAATTAAAATTCCCCCTTTTGACCAACAAAATCCCATGAAATGACATTGAATTAGAATAAAACTCATGAGAAAAGGAAGAGCTCTTTCCTACGTTGATGATTCGTGAAATGGTTCCCTGGATCTCCAACATTACTTGCCTGAAGAATTAAGGAAGATAGGGTAAAACTACACTCTCAATTTACTCCAAGTGAAATGATAATTTTTTTTTTGTCTATTTATAAGTTTTAATTACATTTTTGCCAATGTTTTATTATTTTCCTCAATATCAATAATGTGTGGTTGTCTTTGTTTATTTAGAGGTCCTTTTTTTATGGTTACCGTGATCATTTGTGACTGATTCAATGAGTTTTGCTTTATCTCTTTCTCAGACTTGTTAAAAATAAACAAAAAAGGAACCCCCTTGGAGTCATCTTTAAGCTCTTTTCTAACTCTCGAAATATGAAAAGATCACCAAGTACTTGTCTTTTCAAACTCATTAAATTAAATCAATTGACGTCATTTGAGTATACATTTATCCCTTTTTTGGATTGAGATTGACTATTTACGAAAAAGGCACACCTTGGTCAATATGGTCAAGATGTTCTCTCAAATATTTTTTTCTACATTTTTAGGTTCGAGAGAAAAATTACAAAAAGGGACATGATGGAGTTTTTTTTTGTCCATTTTTCAAACTCTCTAAATATGAAAATGATACCAAGTTATTCTTCCGTCGGACTTGTAAAACATTGAGTGGTGAAATACTTGCCACCATGATGAGACCGAGTTTCTCCTTCCTACGAATCGTAAAACTTACTAGGATGGATTCATTTGAAGAATGAACTTATATGACAAGCGTACTCTATCCCCTTCAAGCTTGTGATTAAAAATAATTGGGGTACTCACTAAAAATAGTTGGGAAAATGAAAGTGAAACATCTCTTGTATAGGGAGCATGTCGCCCTTGCACATGAACTCATCTCTTTCTCGTGTTAGATTTGGGATATCCTCACTTAGTCACCTGTATTTCTAGGTTTGGGTGATCCATTTTGCCTCTCATCTGGCTGTTCCATTTCATTGTCATGGCCCTCGGTCTTATGTTGAGTCAAATGTTTCCACACTCTGGAGTCGTGTCATTGATGTTCAAGAGAAGCCCTATCTGCAGTTTATTACCTATACATTGTCTAACCTTTTGCTACAGTTCTTGATCATACTCATTCATTCCACTTTATTCCTTGTTTCGTGTCAATGATGGGTGAATCATCATGGTAGTCCTTTGATGGGTCACTTTGTGTCGACTTCAACTCATTATCCGTCAAGGTGACTTAGAAACTCCCTTTCAGTACCTTACAACATGCATGTGTTAATGGAAAGATTTTCACATGCGAAGACATGTTTTCATCATTGACCTTCGATTGCATGATTCCACGAGTGTTCGACTTCAACTACATTTTCACGTTCACGGATTGTACTGTCATACCTTGAGAGACATTGTAATTAATGGTGGTGCCTCTTCTATCTGTTAACAGTCCACATCATTGACGAGTAGTCAGGTGGTTTTCTAGCATTTTTTACTTCGACACATTCATTCACATGCTAAAATTCGTACTTTGATCAGATTGGGACAAAGTGCAAGTCCCTGAGTTTTTTCTGATATAACTCAGGTTGCATGGAGTTATGTATTATTCATGATTGTACACTTGTTTCTTCTATATGGATGGTTGTGACCATACCATGGGACTTTATAATTATGATGGTAATTATCCTTCTATATCGGGTGGTTGCATCCATAACTTGGATCTTAGACTTACATATGATCCTTTCCATTCGGATGGTTGCGCCCATGCTATTGATATTTTCACATAGTCCCTTCTATCTCGATGGTTGTTTCCATAGAGTGCATTCATGTTTTGATATAATATATGTATATGTGTATGCATCCTTGATTTGTAGGTCTCCTCATAGTGTTTGATATCGTCCTTGGAAGAGCTCGTAAAGCATTTTAACCATCGCTTGCTATCATTCCTTCATGCTTTATGGAGCATATCTTACACATTATTTTGTCACACCTTCAGCACTTCCATGTGTCATATCTCGAAGTTCCTGAAACTTGGCAATCATTCATTGTACCCATCCTCATATGTAGTTTAGATCCTTTTTGAAACACTCATGGAAACGTGTCTTGAGCCTTCATTTAAGAAGTAAGCTCTAAAATCCTAAATTCACGACCAACACAATCGTGACACTGACAACTAGTGATGATAGCAAGATGCATTATACTCGCCTCACTCTGTGAGCATGCATTTTACTTGGATACTCATACTGATCCCTATAAGGAAAGTTTTCCCAAAGAGGACAACAAGCTTCATGATCTAGAGGCTTCGAGAACAACGAGGTTGAGGTTGTTTGGCATGGATGAGGTCAAATTCTCCCAATTTTCCCCTTTGATATTATCCCTATGAGCTACCTGCTTGAGATGTGGGCATTCCCCTATTTTTGGATGGATCCTAACTCCCTCTCCCTACCTATATATTCATCCTCTCATATTCCCAAATGGTTGGTCTTTGATTATTTGCACCATTATGTTGAGATTGTGCCTACATGCTACTCATTTGGCTTGGAGAAGGAGTACTTGGAAGGCTTGACATTGGACTTGGAAATTCACTCAAGTAGAGCTTATTAACATCAAGGCTTGGTTGTATGCTTCCTCCTTTATTTCATTAATATATACAACTGTTGGTTCAATTTCCATAAATGTTTGTATTAATGCATCATTTATCTTAATTATCCTTGATGTGTTAAGTGGATTACAATCTATTAAGCTTGTTTTAATCATACCTTTGTTGTGTCTTTGATCTCTTGTGCAAGTATTCAAACATTGTGAGCAGTAGATATGAACCTAAGGAGAAAGCAATTCAAGATCTTCAACAAATGAGTGTGTTATAGCATCAAAATGAGGTAGGTTATATTTCTTTTCTTTCATTTTTATTGTAATTTAGGAAGGTGTCATGTAGATTGTCACATAGGTTTCTAGTTCCACTCATTGGAATAGAGGGATCATCTCTATCCGTAGAGAGGATATACCTAGACAACACGTGCACATGACTAATAGATTAGCTCAACATCGATAGTCGTGTACTTACTATTGTTAAATTGATAGACTAAATTAGGAGCTTATTTTGTGATTTTGGAAATTAGATAGGATAGGAAATTTTTGGAATGTAAAGTGTCATAAGGAAGTCCAAGAGTCACAAGGTAGTTGAAAGGTCATGGAGAAGCCCAAGAGTCAAGGGTAGGTCAAGAGCCACCCTTATTTTATAAATACATCCTCATGACACATTCTAAATAAATTTTAGCGTAGGACTTCTTAAGGGATAATATTTTTTGAGAGAACTTATGCTCTTCTAATTGATGTAAGGAGTAATTGTTACTTTCCACTATTGGATTCCACAATTTTTTTATGTGGTAGTTCCATGAGTATTTTTAGCTTGATGGATTGGATTTTTGTGAGAGTTCTTTGATATATAGTTTGTTCGTATGTTGTCTCTTGCTACAAGCCTTGTTTTTCCATGCATGGATGGTATATGATTTTTTAAGTCTATGTTTATATTGGTGAATTGTTTTGTTGATATTGGAATAATATTATCATTGAATTTGTGTTTACTTGTGCTTATATATGTTTGATTATTGTGAACTCCTTTACACATGTTAAGGACTTTATTTTGTGAATATGAGTCTTATATGAAGTCTTCTCATAGTTACTTTATGTAAGATTTATGTTTTTTACAATGTGGCTCTTCATGGTATGCATGTTATAATATGTTTGTTGATTATTTCCTTGTATTTATTGAAGTTCATGCATTCAATTGAGCCCACATTCCACTTTTGTCTAAAGCAAGCTTAACACATCTTAGCGGCACCAAGGCCTACATACCATATGGGATCCCTAAATCAAACCCTAAATGGAGGATATCCCTTTTAATGTTGACCAAGAGTCCTGACCTGTCAACAATAGGCTAAGAGTAGAGTTGTGCATGTATTGATTGCTAATATTTTGGCAATATAGTTGAGTTATTGTAAGTTGAACTCAATTCATTGAGCTCTAGTTATTAGTTGTGTGAGTTAAAGGTCACTTGAGTAGTATAACTATTGTTAACTAAGTGATCTCTCTTAAACTAGTCAATCAACTAAAAATATCTTAGACATGCATGGAATTAAAATTGACAAGCTAAGTGGAGCAAAAGGAGCATTGTAATTATCAATTGTATACTAGTTGAGTGTAGAGGGTTGGAAGTTACGCAAGTCAATTGAACAAGAAAATAGGAGAAAAATCCTATGTTTTAAGAGTTGATTTCCTAGAGAATTTTTCAGGTAAATAGGAGTAATTTGGGTACTTGACTTGGCTAAGGGTTGGCAAGAGAGAGAGGAGGAGAATAAGTTTAGTTGTTCTTGAGGATTGAAACTAGACATTGTAATAGTTTCTCATTCTCATCTAATTAATGAAAAGAAGTGGAGGGGTTTCTCAGAGTTGGTTTCTCTTGTAAATCATTGTGGTCTTGTGGTGTTGTAATGGTTGGATTTCATTTAATTTGTTTCTAAATTGTTATTCCATTAGTTAAAATTGTTTGTAATATCTTTTTTTTAGTTTGAATGCATCAGTAGTAGAAAAATTCTATTAATTTCTACATGGTATCCCTTAACACATTGCCAAGAATGTTAACATGCCAAAAATAATTTCTTTTCCATTTTTTAAAATAAAAAATTTCATCAACAAGTCATTTTTAGGTTTTAGAGGCACAATTAAAATGAAAAATCATAATTAATTATGGAGGGGTGTTATAGCTAGATTGCAAGCTATAAAGATATTGTCTTGGTTTTGCTTTTCCTTTGTAAAGTTTGCATTGGCTTTACTGAAGATCATATTGTTTCTTTCTACATTGATCTAGTATTGTATTTGATGTACATTGATCTACAACCATAATTTTTCTTATTAAATTGAGGTATTTGTGGATTTGTAAAACTTGTTCTTGAACTAGTTGCATTTCACTTTTTAAAACTTTTGCTTTGATACCATGTGATGTAAAAGAAAAAGGAGGAAAGAAAAGCATAAAATAGAGTATAAATGTGCAAAACCAACAAAAAATAATTAGAATAGAGTGCACTAGAATATAGAGATTAGATTTTAATTTAGTGAGAGAAAATACATATACAAAAAAACACAAAGGTTATTGTTAGTTTTACCTATAGTAAAACCAATATTTATAGAGCTCATATGAAAACTCTCCACAAAGTGAAAACCTCTAGACCGACACATTAAACTACTTAAGAAACAGTCGATAAATTCAAACATGTATTAAAACAATATTTTACTTGAAGTGTGAAGACTTGGATATAACACATTAAAATATTTAAAAAATAGTTGAGCAATTAAAATGTGTATTATTCATGATCTAGTGCATAATTGAACAATACATTTATTAACTATTTCATGGGCCCATTAATATTTTCATAGTTTTAGTTTGAATATGTTGATTTATGATAGTTTTCTGAAATAGAAATACGAACAATGATCAAAAAATAATTAAGTATAGCTTCAATCTTAAAGGAAGAAATCTACTATTGTTTTGTAATCCCAATGGCACCACCATGAATATCAAATCAAATGGGGTAATTGAGATTATTTCCAACAATGTTCACTTCTTGCCAAAGAAATTTATCGAAATTTATGCATGATGCCAAAGAAATGTACAAAGTGACTACTAATGAGAAAAGACAAATCATAGTGTTTAGTTAATTAAAGGAGAATGGTTTAAATGTGAAATCTTTAAGGGTTTTAAAATGAATCTATATATTGTATGGTATTGGTTCAAGAGGTAAGAAAATATTGAATTCCTAGTATAGTATTTGTTGGTTCAAGATCAGGTAAAAAATTATTCCATTCCAATATCATATATTGTGACGGGAAGCAATGGCTCACAATTCTAGGAGATGTAACTAAAGCAGTCGCTTGCGTAGTCACAAACCCAAATTTGCAAGCACTCTCTGTGAAGTAAAGGTTCCAGAGATCAAATCAGATAACTACTCAGGGCAAAGGTAAACACGATGTCACACAGTGAGAATCTTCCGAAGCCGAGTTATTATCAACAATGCAGAGATTAAATGAAATGGGGGGATGGGAAATGGCACAGAAGGCCATTCTTTTTTTTTGTTGAAGTAAGAGACTATCCTTCTATTTCCATAAACCAAAAGAAGTGTTACAATATATAATAAAAACCAGACTAAAACATGGACTCCGGAAATATCAAGACCATTCGGCCATGAATAAATCCCTCCAAACTAACTAAAGGACAAGCTAACCTCACAAATGGTACTCTCGGTTAACCGATAACCCAAAGTCAAACTCCACAGTCCCTCCAACATAAACTCGCAAAGTTTTATCATACAAGTGGTCCCACAAAATTGCACGACCAAATTGGATCGTCGAATCCAGCTACACAAACGAATGGCTCAGAGAAATATCAGAAAGCCAAGATATTTGAGCCTAATGGCGCAATGGAGGGTGGTATTTTGTACCCCAACCTTGCCATGTGTCGAGAGCCCAGTGGAATCGCTCTTGAAATTTCCATACCACTTACCATTCAAAAGCCCAGTGATCACCTGGAAACCACTTTAAAGCTTGGTTAGTCAATCTGGAATAAGAATACATGAGAATTTCCATCAACGGGAGGATCCAGCCATCCTTCCTGTAGTAGCTAAATTTAGGACTTGTAACTGATGCAACCACTGATTGAACATAAAACCCTATGTTGCAATATGAAGGAAAAATGAGACTGGTTAACTTACCCCAGAGGGTAAAGTATCCAATCAAAGTTTTCCCTTCTTCAAGGTACCAATCAAAGAACTGCATTTGAACTTGCATACTGATATTCAATCCATGCCTTCCTTTCTTGCCCAATGTCTAAAAATTTCTCTGTCCTCTACCGCTTGTTCATTGCAGAGCACTTTTAATCTGCTCTATAATGCCTCCTGCCACTTCATTTCAATCCTACTTTTTGAATTAATCACTCCTTGGTTGGCCAGTAAATCCATTAGTTTATTGGCTTTCTGATGAACATGATTTAAGCTAACAGTTCGATGACTCAGGAGATGTTTTTGAATTCTTTGGTACACTTGTAAAAGTCTCCAGTTTTTTGAGACCCTTTCTGGTGATCTTCCACAACTGATTCTCTTAACCACATTTATAGAGATCTCTGAGTCTACTTCGATAATGAAATTTGAGCTGTGATTTAGTTTAAGAAGCTCTAGACATTTCTCCAAAGCCATCAATTCAGCCATGTTATTGGTTGCTATGCCTAAATGGCAGTGGAAAGTAAATATTATATTTCCTCCTTCATCTCTTAACACCCCTCCATAACCTACTATTCCAGGGTTGCTTTTTGAAGCTCCATCAATATTGCATCTCAGATAACCTTTCGGTGGAAGCTTCTAGATCTCCTTTTCCATTTCCAAATCCCTTTCCTTTCTATTAAGACTAAAGAAAATGATCTCCTACATGCCCAGATGCTTGAGAGATCTTAATTCATTCGAAGTGGGAGGGTTCTTGGGATAAGTGTGCATAGTGGTGGAAACTGTCTCTTTTATCTGTTTCAATATTAGATCCATCAGGCGAAGACGAGTGGTTTTTTCTTCCTTGAAAATTCTTTTATTCCTTTCTTTCCAAACATTCCAAATAATGAAACTTGGCGTAAAGGTCTAGGCCAAATTAAGGATCTCATGCTCTGAAAAAAAAATCTTCAGTTGTTCAGGGTATTGATGATACTACCTTTATCTCTATATGTTTGTTGGAAAATAGTGTAAAAGGAATCCCACAACTAGGTGGAATAGGTGCAAATGTTGAGAATATGCTCCATAGTCTCCTCTTGAGCTTCACATAACTGACATTTAGAAGGTCCAATGACCTCCCTCTTCTTCATATTGTCCCAAGTTAATATTTTCTTGTGAAGAACTAACCACATCAAGAGCTTGATCTTCATCCACCCTTGGTGACTCCATAGTTGTTGCCGGGAATTTTCCAAAATACAGGGATCAAGGTTCAGGATAAATCTTTTTGCTTCCTTAATATTGAAGGAACCTTCTTTGTTGAGGCCCCATCTTAATTGATCCTTCCCTCCTATTACCAAGATCTTCCTTTGTTTTACAATGTTCATGAGTTCCTCTACTTTTTTTTTGATGGGACTATCCTCTCTGCATTCTATATTTCTCCAGTTTCTCCATTTTCCCGAGTCATGAGGAAGATTCCAGAAATCTTTAACTTTTATTAAACCTTGGGACTCTATTCCCTGCTTGAGGCTTATAAAGTCCTCTCTTATCAGCATTGGTTCTTGTTGCCATTTGTCTTCCCAGAAGAGAGCTTGATCTCCTGCTCTGATTTCCTAGAAACTATTGTTTTGTACTAGGCTTCTGTTTTCCCAGGCTTTATTCCAGATGAAAGAGCCTTTTATGTTTCTAGACATTCTTATAAGACCACTTGTTTTCTAAGAGCTTGTATATTTTTCTTTCCAGGTTTTAGCCCATTGATCATCTAGTTCTTTAAACCACCTCCACTAGATCTTAGCACCTAAAATGTTACTTAGAATCTCTTGATCATCTAAGATTAGACCTCTGTGACTTTTGGGTTTACAGATTTTGTCCCAAGAAACAAGGGCCAATTTCTTCCTTGTTTCCTCCTTGCCCCAAAGGAAGTCTCTTTGGATATTCCTAAATTGCTATAAGACCCCTTTGGGAGCTGGAAGGAAAGAAAACAAGGATAGATTACAGAACGACCTTTGTCAAAATCAACCTACCAGCAAGATTCAACGATCTGAAAGTCCATTTTTTGACTTTGTCTTGCATCTTGTTGAGCACCAGTTCCCAAATGCTTTTGTGCAAAGGTTTAGCTGTAAGGGGAATTCCAAAATACTTTGAAGGGAGGGAATCACTTTGAAAGCCCAAAATTCTGGAGATATTCCTTTGAATTGCAATGTTAGTGTTAAAGAAAAAAATCTTTGATTTGGAGAGATTGACTTCCATACCTGTAGCCAAGGCAAAGTCATTTAGGATTCGTTTATATGTTGAAGCTTCTTTAACTGTGGGGATACCCTGCAGCATGGTGTCATCCACAAATTGTTGGTGAGTCATTACTTGACCATTCTCTGTTAATTGCAGTCCCTTGATCTTTCCTGAGATTTTGGCTTGTTTAATGGATCTGCCCAATCATTCCATCACAAGGATAATGAGAAACGGTAAGAGTGGGTCTCCCTACCTGAGGCCTCTGGAAGGAGTGAAGATCTCTGAGGGTGAGCCATTCACCAAATTGAAAAGTTGGAAGAAGTAACTATAGCCATAACCCATCTGACCTAGTTGTGATCAAACCCAAAAGTAATAAGGACCTTCTTGATGTAAATCCAGTTCACCTTGTCATACGTGTTTGCGATATCTAATTGCATGATCATACTGGCCTGCCTTTTGCTGGTAAGTGAATGAACTACCTCGTGGGCTTGAATAATGTTGTTTAGGATTTGTCTTCCTTCCACATAACTAGATTGTTCCCCTGAAATTAAAGAAGGAAGAAGAGGTTTGGGTCTGTTAGCCCAAATCTTGGATATGATTTTATACACCACATTGCATAAAGCAATGGGTCTAAACTTATCAGGAGTCAAGGATGAATCTTGTTTGGGGATCAAGGAGATGAAGAAGGTGTTCAGGGCTTTCAAAATGGTCTTTCTTCTTCTAGAATCCTCTATAACATTCAGAATATCCCGTTTGACAACATTCCAGCAAGCTTTGAAAAAATCTACATTAAAACCATCTGGACCTGGAGCTTTGCCATTCTACATGTCTTTAATAACCTCACTAATTTCTTCTTTGGTTACTAGTTTGTTCAGGTTAAAATTATCCTCTTTAGACACCATCTTAGGGATGCTTTTTGTAATTTCCTTGATGCATTGTTCTCTATCTAGATTACTTTCATTTGTGATGCCTCTGAAATGTTGAACCAGCACATCTTCGATATTCTTATGGGTGGTCTAAAGCTCCCCATTCTCATTCAATGTCGAAGAGACTCTATTGTGTGCTCTATTGGCCATGGTGGATCTATGGAAAATTTGGTATTTCATTCACCTTCTTTGAGCCATTGAACTCTAGACTTTTGTCTCCAGAAGATTTCCTCTTGTTTGCATAAATTCCCCCATTCTTGGTTGTATTTATCAGCTTGTTCACTCTTATCTTTATCAAAACCTTCTACGATTAATGCTTGGTTTAGCTCTTGTAGTTTGTTTTCCACTGATTTTTTGTCAACGAAAATGTTGCCAAAATCCTTCTTGTTCCATTCTTTGAGTCTAAGTTTTATGTGCTTCAGTCTTTAATGAAGGAGGAACATTTTGGTTCCCTGGATATGCAGATCTTTGGACCACCATTTTTCGATGTTTCTAATGAAATTTGGGTGGGAGAGCCAAATATTCTCAAATTTGAAGGGTCTATTCTTGGGTGAATCAATCCCCTTGATTTCTATTTGAATCGGCCAGTGATCAGAGCCTCCAAAGGGGAGGACTCTAGCAGTTAGTTCTTTATTTGTGAGCATCAGATCCTCTGAGATCACAAATTTGTCTAACTTGGAGGTGACCTAGGCTTCACCTCCTCTTTTTTTATTCCAAGTAAAAAGGTCATTGTGCATTTCAGATTCAACCAGGTTCATATCGTCTGTGAAGGATTGGAACAATACTGAATCTTTACTTAGCATTCTAGTACCTCCTTTCTTTTCTGAAAGAGATTTAATCATATTAAAATCTCCTCCCATGACCCAAGTATTTCTGTATGTCTGCTTCTGAGATTTACCAGGGATTCAAGAAATCCGAGTTTCTCATCTATTCGTTGAGGACCATAAACATTCATAACCAAGAAGGTGTCCGACACCCCCACTAGTTGAATGATGACTGATAAATAATTTCTCGACACCTCCACATCAATTATGCTAACATTTAGGGGATTCCATAGAGTGAGGATGCCCCCAACTGTGTTCTCTACTTTAACTTCTAGAAACTCAAATCTTTTAAGCCATTTTCTATGTATTTGTTTTAGTTTCTGAATAAAACATTTCGTTTCTTGAATGAAGATTATGTCTGGTGTTGTTGTTTTCATTCTGTTACTTAGCATTCTTTGTTTCCTTTTACTACCTAGACCTCTGATATTCCAAGATATGAACTTCATAATTAAATATTTGTAAAGGAGTAACTCGTTAGATCTTTCATCTTACCCGAATATATCATTATCTTTCCAGACTCCATCAAGAGCTCATTTTGTTTTTTCCTACCCCTCTTCTTTCCTGGATTTCTAGTAGCTAATCCTGGAGTTGATTTCATTGTTTTCACCCCTCTGTGCTCCTGTTTGCGAATTTTTTTACCTTTACCCGGTCCTTTTCCCTCAGTTTTCCATAAAAACAACTATTGTATTCCGTTGCATTCCTCTTGGGGCAATGATTCTATTCCTCCTTTGGTTCCCTGCATCAACAATCATTCCAGATCCAGATTTTCCTTGTTGAGAATTTCTTGTAGTTCATGATCTTCCAGATCTGTTTCACTTTGGGTCATTTCAGGGTCCATCTCCATTTCTATTTCACTTATCATTGCTTCTTTTAGAGAATTCATATCTTGATAATGTTTTTTTCCTCTTCATTGTCTTTTTCATTAGTGCCTTCCTCCTGATATTGGTTTTATCTTGTGATTTCTTCATTCTCTTCCAGCACTTGAAACATGTTCTAATTGACCTTCAACCCCTCGTTATGTTGTTGTTTTAGCCCTTTTTACCCCCTTTTCCTTTACTTTCCACTTTCTGAAAGTTTTTTGAGTCCTTCGTTGTATTAAGTTTATCTTTGTTATCTACTTTACTAAGAGGGCAGCCTCTGAACAGATGTCCATGTTCATGGAATCTACGGCATTTGAAAGGGATATGCTTGTAGTCCACTGTCTACACCCATTCCTCATGAAAAACTTCCAGGATGACTTCATTCAGAAGCACACCTGACAGATCCATCTCCACACATATCGTAGTAAAGGAGGTATATTTCCCTCTTCTTG
Source organism: Pinus taeda (assembly GCA_000404065.3). Classification (NCBI taxonomy): domain Eukaryota; kingdom Viridiplantae; phylum Streptophyta; class Pinopsida; order Pinales; family Pinaceae; genus Pinus; species Pinus taeda. Next base: position 22,401 of record APFE031176426.1, read on the forward strand.
TGGCTTCAGAAGCTTTGAAAAAACGACCTAGTTTATTTCCAATGGCAGCTAGAGATTTAGTTTGCCAATAATCAAGAGGTAGAGAATAGAGCCTTACCCACACTGGTACTAAAGAGAACATTTCCCGCTCTGGGACAAAGTTCAACCTCCAAGGCCTCATGTAGAGACTGGCTGCTGCAAAAAAGTAGGTTCCCCCTTCGAATATTCTGTCTTTATCATTGATGTTTGAGAAAACCACTGCAAAGAATCCCTTTGACCCAAGATGTAGGTCAATTCTTCCCTTGGGTTTCCAGTGATACTTGATCCATGTTTGTAAAGATTTTTCAGTGGGCCATAGTCCCATGAATTTACAAATAATGGCGTAGGTCCCCATGTGTTCCCTGTGCGCCTACAGAGCAGGATCATTTAATATTACTCTAGGAGTGATTTTTGCTTTTGGTTTGCAAGGTCCTTTTTGTTTATTGTTTGAACCCTGACTTTTGTCTTCTTCCTCTTTGTCCTTTGTGATACTATTTACCTTGGTTTTGGTTCCCTCTATTTCCTTTTCATTATCCCTGATCCTTTCATTCGTACAATCTCTGTTGTTCCCTGTTAGTGCTTTACTTCTGCTAGCAACAACTTCTTTGTAGGAGGGAGCTGAGCTCCCTCCTCTGCCGCCCACCATTAGAGACGTACTCTGTTGTTTTCAGAAACCCTGGTCACTTCGGCTCTCCCGCGTCCAAAATTTTCACCTCCCCAGTGCGCTCCCAGAATCGGCACAGAAGGCCATTCAAAATAACTACATCAAAATTAAAAATACTGTATTCAACGTTAGTGAGAATACATGCAGTTGAATCTGACTTGATGTTATTCATGACAATGCAAAGATCGAAGGAACTGAAAGAGAAGGGACAATTCGTCATTCAAAATAATTATATCAAAACAAAAATAAAAAACTTAGGAGATTAAGAATTGAAATAAATTTAAGACATATTAAAGGAAATATTTGAAAGACCTATTCAAAGCAAATATCATGCTTTAAACATGGAAGCTTTCAAGTTTTTCCCTTAACTCGAATTAAAATATTCAAGAGTCTAGGGTATTCCCCTTTCCACAGAGTGGTCTTTTCGGACCTTTCTTTTCACTAATTAATTGACAAAATCAATATCGCAAGATATTGAATCCAACTAGTATTTCACACATACATGGATGTATTTGTGCCATATACATAGTTAAATCTATTGCATATATTTTTGACGAAATTCCATTTTGCCCAATTAAACAAATTAAATATTTAAAAGTATTTACCATTTTTTTAAACAAAATTAATAGAAAATACTATTATTTCCTCTATTACTTAAATTAAACATTTATAATCTCTAAAACTTTTCTCATTCAATGTGTCACATACCCTTGTGGCACAATGTCACCAACTACCTACTATGCTCACCTTCATCCACCATGTGGAATATTAGGTTCAATAAATAGAACTTTAATACAAGCTTCCAAATCCACCCTTATGCATGTATTACAACTCGAGGAAAAATCAATTATGGGCAATCAAATTACAACTCTAAGGAAAAATCAATCATGGGCAATAAAGAGGACAAGATTATGCATAAAGACTTCCATCCTTTGTTAACTCAACACCACCATAAATGGAAACTTTATCATAAATATACTATAGCTAGCATTGCATATAACATGATCATAGTCCTACTCCCATAGTGGAATGTATTCCTAACATGTAAATGTTAGGTAATATGCACAATTAGTTAACATAGCCTCCTTGGATGCAATTCCCCTCCCCCATGATCAAGGAAAATTTTAAGTATGGAAAAATTTATTTAAGTTTAAAAACATTCTATAATCTCACTAATCCCTAATATGAAAACTATAAAATTTTTAATGATATATTTGTAAAATTATTAAAATTTATAATGACTTTATATATAGTCTCTACATAATATTGGCTATTTTTAAGGTACAATAATTTTATATTCTAAAATTTGGGTGAATAGTCTTTTATAAAATTTGAAATTGGGGAATCTTTTTTGTGGAAAAATCATGGAAAATTAGCTCACTTTGCGAACATTAGCCCCTAAAATTTTCCATGCCCATGATTTATAATGCATAGCATAGATAACCGGAACCATAGGTTATGCAATTTCAAGCCTTAACCATAGTAACCCAACTTACCTAGCTCTCCCATACATAATTATGCTCTGTCTTAAAAACAATATGGGGTAGCACCAATAATGCATAAGATCCACATATTATGTTCCTTTACTAATATTAACTTGGATGCAATGGCTCTCACATGCACCGATATATAATCATCCCATACCCAAAGTTAACACACACAACTCTACTCATGCATAATGGTCACATGCACATTATTCAATCAATTCATATGCAAGAATAACCTAATAAATTTCTCTTATATGCTTATAGAATTCACAACATAGAGAGTAAGTAGTCAACATACAAAACATCGCATGGAAATGAGATTATTTGAAAGAATGTCTCTTGGAAAACCGAGAACCCCCACCCAACCTAGAACTAGCTTTCACTAATTCACCCTCGAGTCGAGATTTCTTGCTATGGATCAACTATCTCATGTTAATATCTTCAATGGGTATTTAATACTCTCTTTCATGATATGGTTTTCATTAGCACCATCCCACTCTTATGGATATTTTTTGTCCATTTGCCTAGACTTTTTTGAGAAAAGCTCACCTTTCTCTCCCGCGAGGCTTTTCCTCATTAAAGCTTGCCTTTCTCTCCTGCAAGGATTTTTTTTTTTTTTTTTAACTTAGCATCTTTCTCCAGATATGTAGCTTAATGGATATTTATCTCCAATCCATTAAGCTTATCTAGCATTAGATATAGAAGTCTTATCATGAAAGAATTATCCCTTCCCATTCACCAATAAAATTTGGCAAGAATATCATCTCTCGGTGTCTCTCTTTTCCAAGTGATTAAATTATTTTATTTATTTAATAATCAAGTATTTAGTTTTATTATTACACATGAGACCTAACTTTTCTTATCTTAGGTTAGCCGAGTTTTACATACAATGGAGGCGTGTTGTATAATCCCCCCCCTCCTTAAATTTACACGGTCCTCGATGTATTATTGCATCTTACAATATTATTTCCTTGTTCACAGGTAGATGTCTCTAAATTTACATGCTCCCATGGACAATTCTCCTGATGCCAGAAGCCCCAGCAAGGACGAGCATCGAGGTTGTGATATGGTGTGCCATTTGTGAGGTTATTGGACAACATGCAGCAGATAACTTCCACTTTCTTTAGAAGTTCATTCAAACACCCCAACAATTTTTTTGTAATTTCTGCAAATCTGTGGGCCATGAAGAGTGCCACTGTCACAACTTGAGCTACTGATGGAAATAACCCCTACTTACCGTATGAAAGTAGAGACTCGACCTCGAGATAAAGGAGTTAAAGGATCATGCACAGGTTTTCAAGGCCAAGGAGGAGGACCTGGTAGAGGTCACAGTCAGACTATCTGCTACAACTGTGAACAACTGGGGCACTATGTGTAAGATTTCCATAATCCTACACACCTTTCATGTCAATACTACAGACAACTTGACCATACCATAGAACAATTCTTGATGTTAAAATATAAGATGCAAGAGAAGAAAATGTAGCCTCAGGAGCCTACGTAGAATTTACGAATGATGAGGGTCGAGCCTCGTGAGGAAGATCAACGTGTTAATATTATGCTAAGAAGTGGGATGACAACTCGTGCTGATAAAGGTAAACAACCTGAAGAAGATGGATGGGTCTACAAAGCTCCAGAGAAATAAGCGATCTTTGATCTGGATTGCGCTAAGGAAATATTTATGGAAGCCATGAAGAGCTTCAGTGAGGCCTTCACCTCAGGAATCCAAGACAAGATGCAAGAAATTAGCACATCTGCAGAGGTTGATCCTTTTGTACTCACTACGTTTTTGGAGACCTATATGAGGCTGCTACGTAGTAGCAAGGCTCTAGAAGGACTATAGGGATTAATAAATAAATGCGCTAGTAAAGAAAAGGCCCTTGATGAACATCATGTGGTCAGAAATATTAGTAAGCATAAGGCACGAACAGGGTGAGAGATGTGGATAACAACACAGATAGGTGATTATGAAATGGATGAGGTCATCTTTGGTCTAGGTTCCAATGCAAATGTTTTACCAAAAAAGACATGGGAAAAGATGGGGAGACCTACACTATAGTGGTCTTTGATTCAGCTCAGGATGGTGAACTAGTAGAAAATCATCCCCATGGGACAATTATATGGAGTAACAGTTGATATTGAAGGTGTGAGTGTGGTAGAAAACTTTGAAGTTATAGAAATTGTCGATGACAGTAATCCCTACCCCATGCTCCTGAGAATTGACTCGGATATTGATATGAATGGGGTCATTAATTTGAAGAAGAGGAAAATGTCGTTTGAAAGAAAGTCACTTCAAATTATAGTGCTGCTAGATCCTACAAAAGGGGCATGCTATACTAAACCATTCCGTGATTATGAAGAAAGTGACAATGACATGGATCAAATCTACAAGATAACTATGAAAGATGAAGATTAGATCAATTCAATGGTGAATGGATGGATCACATGGGACAGGGAGAGTTCCTGCACCTCTGATTCAGACGATGATTAATAGCATTAAGAGAACTGCTTACATGAATTTTCTACATTGCGATGCAATATGATGACAAAGTCGTTGCGCTGTGTTTCGTCAGAGGTAAGAATGTTAACTTATTATGATGGTTTAACTGAAATATATTTGTTTTTAGATGAATTTGAGTGCAAAGTCCCTGAAGAACACCACTTCCAAGCATTAGAATTGGCGCTACGCCTGAAAAGTGGTTGGGTACACATAAGGATAGTTTTGTCGGATGGCAAGATTACAAAATAATGATGAAGCTACGATTTGGGCATGCTAATACGAGAATGACTGAGAAGTATAATGGGAGGGATGATCCACGTGATCACCTAGAGAAGTGGACTAAGGGGTAGGTAACAGAACCACAATGAGAATGGGTACATATCTTTTTTCATACTTTGGATACAATCCCCATGAACTGGTACCCCGAAACAGAGCACCACCACGGTTTAGAGAATGGATATGTGTTGAAGGAAGGTTTCTTATTGACTTTCAGCTTTGAAGATGGCTTTGCAAGCGTCGATGAAGTGTTGCAAGAGGTTAAAGTGGTTATCTTTAGAAAATGTAAGGAACTTATGTAATGGACCCAACCAGACCAGTGCACCCAGCTACACCATGCATTGAAATGCTATAATGTGACCATTGAAGAAGAGGAAGAAGACCCAAGGAAAATGAATATTCCGAAGACAGAAGGGCGTCGAGAAGCTGAAATCCCGTAGGTACAGAACCCAAACATCTATGTGCCTTCGAAAATGAAGCAAGTAAACATAACCATTGAAGAAGAACTGAAGTTCGCAAAGATTGGAGACTATTGGGACAATGCTATACTAGACAAAGTTGTTGAATTACTTCATGAATATCAGGATCTCTTCCCTACAAATTTTTTGGACTGAAAGGCATAGTCGCTGACTTGAGGGTTATGAATATCACGTTCAAGCCGGGTGTGAAGCATATTAAATAGATGCCTTGTCGCCTTAATCCTAAGTATAAGGAAAATGTTCATCAAGAGCTCCATAAAATGTTGGAGGTAGTGTTTTGGAGAATTTGTTATCTACAGATAAATACTAATTCCCTAGATAAGTAGTCATATCTAGAACAACAGTTTAAAGCACTTTAGCCTTTTCCTATAAGCAATAGATAAGAAAAATAATATGATAAGACCTACTTGTAGTTCCTCTTTCCTCTTGTCTCCTTTGTATCGATCATGTCACTCCTTCCCGTACTTCACATGTTTGAGAAGTACAGGTTGACACAAACATAAGACAATGAACCGATCAAAGAAAAATATCTATTGAATACAAGTAAATGGAATCAAATACATTCACACATATAACCATCATATAACAATACAAACATATGGGAAAAAGGTTCAAATACTTTATTGAATAGAAGAAGGAATTACAACCATCATATTTGATTCGAAGTCACTCCTCTAGCTTGGATCCCATCAACATCACATCAAAAGTATAACAAACTTGTAGGATAACAATACTTATCTCAAAACCAATTCTCATAGAAACATTATCTCCTTACAATTCAACATAGTCCAGCCCCTCATCACTTAGATGAGTGTTCAATTTATAGGAGGATGAAGCAGGCTATGTCATAAGTGGGGGTATTGAATGGCCTTCCATACATAGAATTAGTTCCATGGAGGAAGGGATGAGAGGATTGGATGTATCTTAACTCATTCCTCATCCATTTTTGAGCTCATAGGAGTTTATGAGTGAGGGAAACTTCTAGATGACTCTAAGAGATAAGAATACTCCCCAAACCCTGTGTGAATTTCGCTCAATCTTGTCTCAGCATAGGTCAAAGAGGGCCTAAGTGCTTGGTAGAGCACCCTAGCATGGAATCAATTGATCTGCAGTGCACCCTTACATAGGCCTACCTGCACTTGTCCCTTTAGAGGTCATTTCAGGATGTCTTCAAGTCATAAAATTATCTAGGAAGGAGGCATTCAAAAGGGTGACTTGTTTAGGGCATGTAGCAACTGAAATTAGGGTTTGATGAGCTCTAAAAAACTAATCTTGATGATGGGAGTGATGTCCCCAAATGGATCTATAACATCTACCCCTAAAACATGAAGTCGAAAAATGTAAATGTCTAATGAAATGCTTTATGATGTGATGAGGAGGTTTCGAAGTGGAAGGTGACCTGCATAATTTACAATACATATATCATGATATTTTGATTTTTACATGAATTGATGAGGGAAGGCATACCCATGCTCAGCATATAAACTTTCATTACATGTACATAGACAGTCATCTATAGATATAGACCCGTGAATGGATGACCATCAGTGTAAGGCCATTGTACATGTGATTTAGTTCTCTTGAAATCGTAGCCCAGATGGATGAAACTAGATCTAGGGTCTTCTATCTCGTTCAATCGTTCACTTAAGCACGAGTCTAACAATGTGAATATGTGATCAGAATTCAAACATGGGAAGACACTGTCAGATTACCAGCCAATGATGTAAGTTGTTAACAGACGCGAGAGAAATCACCGATAATGATAATGATCCTTAAGGTACTGCAATACATTTTGCATGGTGTTAATGGATGATTTGATGTCGAACACTATACAAAGTCTTTCGGTTGAAGATCATTGATGTTAGCCTATCTCCGGAAGCGAGAAACCTTCAGTTGATGTATGCAAGCCTCAAGGTATTGGAAGGGTGTTTCTAAGTCAACTTCTTGGATAATGTGCTAATGTCGACACAAAGTGACTCATTGCAAGAGGGCCTTGATTTATCCCACATCAACAAAACGAAACAAGTGTAATTATTTTGGAGATGGAATTTGACTGAAAACATAAGGTTCAAGAATGGCGGTCATGAAAATGAAGGTTTATGGTATTGCAAAGGATGAATTTTGACTCGATGACTTCTCTTGAACATGTCGGTGACACTGAAATGAATTGGTAGCATTGACCCAAAAAAAGTGATGGATGGTATGATAGACCAGCAGTATGATAACCATCAAGCTGATAACCCAACCCAAATAGTCATGGTGCTCGAGTGAAAGTGTCATGTTGAAGAGTGACTTGCTACCATAAGGTATTTTTCCTCTTTTTCCCATTTTCCCCAGTCATTGCTAACCTGTACCTCTTTATTTTTTATCAAGCTTGAGGAGGATAACATATGCCTGTTGTATAATTCCACCCTTCGGGTGAATCCATCACTATGCGATGTTTTAATGTGTCTAGAGAAGGTGAAACTCGGTCTTGTCTAGATGGACAATTTTATCACTATTTGATGTTTTAACAAGTTTAACGACAAAGATAACTCGGTCCTTTTCATGTTTAGAGAGTTTGAAAAGGGACAAAAAGAAAACTCCACAAGTTCTTTTTTGTAGATTTGACTCTCAAGCCCAAAAAAGCATAAAACACTATGAGAGATAACCTATTGACCATGTTCAGTCAACGTATTCATTTTTTGTAGTTAATCTATCTCAGCCTGAAAAGGGGTTAAACTTATACTGAGTAGATGTCATTTCCAATCTGTTAATGAGCTAAAAAGGAAAAGAACTCGACAATATTTACATGTTTAGAGAGTATGAAAAGAGATTAAAGAGGACTCCAAGGGGGTTCCTTTTTCTTTATTTAATAGAGCTTGAAAAAGAGAGAAAAGTATGCTCTATGGTTAAAGGTACAATTTAGAACCGAGCACGTCAAATTCTATAAGGCTATCATAAAACCTGCTCAAAACATCACCAAATGGATTAAAAGTACCTATTTCATAGGTAAAAAGAGGCAAATACTAATGTTTACTCGATCAATGAATATGAAATAAACATAAAAAAAGTTTTTACCATGATGTTTTTCCCATTTGAGACTTACCATTCAATTTTGTGCTCTGGGCTAGTTTTTTACCTTGAACTTCATTAGCTAATTGCGAGAGATTTTGTGGACCATTTCTCTGTAGGTTTTAACCCCGTACATAAATTACCTGCATATGAATTCTAAAACATAGAAAATAGACAATGCGAGAGCATAACACATAAAACACATATACACAGAGATTTTCCCCTGAATCCCAAAACCAGGACTACTAGCTTGATTTTTCATTATATTCCTTTCAATGTTACAATACATATTTATACATTCTGAAGCATCCAATACCATGGACCGAAAACCATCGCATCCAAAACCATGGACCAAAAACCATAGGTAGGTTCGCCAAACCTAATATAGGGTCCAAAAAAATATAACATAACCCAACATGGAAATGATATAACACAACCCAATGCAGGTTAGTCGTAGAAAGAATATAACACAACCCAACATTCTCCCACTTGTTGTTTTCTTTCCACAGGGGGCCACAGGAGAGCTTAGTCATTTTTCTAGCCTTGAAATGCCCATTGTTTCTCTACACCAAGAGAACATCTCAGAGCTCATAGATTTTTTCAATGCATCTACAGTATTCTTCAAATTGTCCACCTTTACCAGCAACACCATTTTGTCTTCTATAATATCCCTCACAAAGTGATACTAAAAATCAATGTGCATTGTCTTTGAATGATATGCAAGGTTCTTTGCCAAGAAAATTGCACTTTGGTTGTCACAGTCTATCTTTATAGCTCCATGTACTAACCCCATACTTGAACACAATCTCTGCAACCAAACTGCTGCCTTACTTGCATGAGTGGCTGCCATGTATTCTACCTCTGTAGTTGATAGTTCCACTACAGATTGTTTCTTACTCAACTAATTGACTGCACTTCCAAATAGGTTAAACACATACCCACTTGTAGACCTTCTTTGATCCAGACCTCCAACCCAGTCTGCAACAAAGCCATGAATATCCAATAGTTTGTCCAATCCTATTCTTCCTTGGTAGCACAAACCATAATCAGTAGTGCCACGCAAATACCTAAAAACCCGCTTCACTACTGTCGAGTGCTCCTTCCCTGGTTTTGACATAAACTTGCTTAATACTCCCACTGCATGTGCAATGTCTGGTTTAGTATAGACCATTGCATACATCAGGCTACCGAATACACTTGCATATGGAACATGGGACATATCCTCTTCCTCTTCTTGTGTCTTGGGACACTGTTCAGCAGATAACTTTACACTTATAGGAATAGTAACCTTCACTGGTTTACTATCCTGCATATTAAACCTCTTCAGTATTGTCTTGACATGCTTCCTCCAGTTTAACTAGAGCTTCCTCTTTGCCTGATCTCTTTTAATTTCCATTCCCAAAATATAGTTTGCAACACCAAGATATTTCATGTCAAATTTGGAGGACAATTGGGTCTTCAAATCCTGGGTAATTTCTTTTTCATTTCCAATTAACAACATATCATCCACATACAAGACCAGATAAATAACACGGTCACCAATTAATTTAAAATACACATAGTGATCTGCTTTTCTTCTGATGAAGCCAAGTACCGGTATGAATGTATCAAATTTCTGATACCACATCATTGGTGACTGTTTTAAACCATACAGAGACTTCTTTAACTTGCATACCAGTTCTTTCTTACCCTTCACCGCAAATCCTTTAGGTTGCTTCATGTAGATATCCTCTTCTAGATCCCCATGAAGAAATGTTGTCTCCACATCCATCTGTTGTGCCTCAAATTCAAAAGTAGCAGCAACATATAAAAGTAATATAATAGAAGTTACCTTGGCAACAAGAGAAAAAATATCACCAAAATAAATTCCTAACACCTGGGAATAACCTTTTGCTACCAACCGAGCTTTTTATTTCTCCACCTTTCCTTCTGAATTTATCTTCTTCTTAAACAACCATTTGCTGCCAATGGATTTCCTTCCAGCTAGCAACTCCACTAGATGCCAAGCCTCATTTTTTTGCAAAGATTCCATTTCATCAACCATGGCCTCTTTCTAGAGTTTTCCATCCTCTAAATCTACTACTTCCTTCATAGTTCTGGGATCATCATCAGTAATAGATAAAGAAAAATTTGAACGAAAAGAAAATTGACTATACCTTTTTGGCTACATTCTTTCTCAAACTGATATTTTTAAACCCAAAGTTTGTGGCTCTTCATCTTCTGATTCCTCCTTTGTTGTAGAGTCTGATTCTTCCTGCTTTAACTCAAACTCTATCTTCTCAGGTTCCTTTGGTTGGAATTCATGTTTAATAACATCTTTCACCTCTCTGAACACCACATCTTGGCTGTATACAACCTTCATTGTTGTTGGGTTCCAAAGCTTATAACCCTTTAAACCATCCTTATACCCAATAAAGATGCACTTTTCAGATTTACTCTCCAACTTGATTCGTTTCTCCTTTGGAACATGTACATATGCATCACATCCAAATACCCTCAGATGTGAAAGAGAGGGTTTCTTACCAGTCCATAACTCTTATGGAGTCTTATCCTCCAACGCTGATGAAGGTGATCTGTTGACTAAGTAACATGCTATCTCCATCGCCTCTACCCAGAATTCATGTCCTAACCCGACACCATTGAGCATGCTTCTTTTCCATCAACATCTTGTTCATTCATTATACAAATCCTTTTTGTTTAGGTGTATATGGATTAGTCTTATGTCATGCTATACCACACTTCTTAAAGAATTATTCAAATTCCTTACTGCAAAACTCTCCACCGTTATCTGTCCTCAACACCTTTATCTTCTTCTCTGTCTTGTTTTCCACCAGAGCCTTAAATTCTTTAAACTTGTCATAGACTTCAGATTTATTCTTAAAGAAATACATCCACGTATTCCTTGAGAAGTCATCTATAAATGATACATTTTACATAGACTTACCCAGTGATGGAACCTTCACATGTCCAAACACATCACTGTGCACAAGCTCTAATATCTATTTCACCCTGTTACCACCAGAAGGGAGCTCACCCAATTCTGCTTCCCATATACATAATTCTCACATAAATCAAAATCCAAAGAGCTATTACTCATCCCTTCTACCATACCTTTACCATGAAGTATTTGAAGGCCCTTCTCTCCAAAATGTCCTAGCCTTTAATGCCACAACATGGTCTTCTCTCTAGAGACCACTAGATTTTCTGCTCCACTTTTAGGAACCATAGAACTATTGCGCCCATCAACAAGAGTGCTACCTTGTAGCCTGTACAGAGTTCCAGTTCAAACTCCCTTCTTCAATACCAGTGCTCCTCAAACCATCTTGCAGGTATCCTTCTCGAACACTGTTTTTACACCTACATCATCATACTTGCTTATAGAAATCAGATTTTTGGCTAATGCTAGAATATGCAGAACACCCAGAAGTGTTCTAACCCTTCAACCTTGCAACTTCAACTTTACTTTTTGACATCCAACAATTCTAGCCTTCCTATCATCCCATAAGAATACATTACCACCATTGTATTTATCATACTTGTAGAACCACTCTCTATGGGGAGTGAAGTGAAACGATGCACCTGAGTTAATCAACCATGCCTCATGATCTACATGTGTACTTGAAGAAGCCAAGTACACATCCCCACCTTCATCTGAGGTAGTTTTTGCCTCTATAGAAGGAGCATTATCAAATCCCTTTCCTTTATCAGGAGCTTTATATTTACAGTCCCTTTTGTAGTGCCCTTCCTTTTCGCATTTCCAACACACCACCTTTACAGGTTTTCCTGGGGATTTATATCTCGCACTTGATGACTTATTTTTGTTTATGTTCTAGGACTTTCCTTGTATAGACAAGGCATCACCATTTTGTCTCTCCATATTTTTCCATATCATCTCCTCCATTAGCAAGGATGAGACTATTTCATCAAACTGCAAGGCAGTTGCATTGCTACCTATTGCAATGACTAGACTATCCCACGAATCTGGTAGAGAACACAACAAAGTGATACACTTAACCTCATCTAAAATTTTAATATGAATAGATGCTAACTAACTTACCACAGTATTAAATGCGCTTAAATTCTTTGTCACCGAGTCTTCATCTTCCATCCTCAGGTTATACAACTTTTTCCGCAGGAACAATTTATTCACCAGAGACTTAGATTGGTACAAAGTCCCTAACTTTTCCCACAAAGCCTTCACCGTAGCTTCCCCTGATACATTCAACAATACTAAATCTAAGACACACAATCGTATTGTGCTCTTTGCCTTCTGATACAACTTCTTCCATTCTTCATCGAACACTCTCGTTGGTTTAGCACCCGGATCTACCGAAATCCATTGATCTTTATCCACCAACAGATCCTCCATCTTGAGTTTTCACAACTCAAAACTCTGACCATTAAATTTCTTGATCTCTATCTTTCCACTACTTTCCATCTTCTGTTACCACTAGAATTGATCTCGCAAATCTTCCACTGAACAGGGTCTTCCACAGGCCTGAGCGAAACCCCTTAGCAACAAAGGCGTCCCCTTGAAGCCAAAAAAGCTTTGATACCAAATGTAGGTTTTAACCCCATACAAAAATTACTTGCATACAAATTTTGAAACACAAAAAATAAAAAATGTGAGAGCATAACACATATACATAAATATTTTCCATTGGATCCCAAAACTGAGACTACTAGCTTTATTTTTCATTATATTCCTTTCAATGTTAGAATACATATTTATACATGCCGAAGCATCCAATACCATGGACCGAAAACCATTGCATCCAAAACCATGGACCAAAAACCATAGGTAGATTCACCCAACCTAATATAGGGTCCAAAAAAAAATTTCCTGGGGCACTACCCTGAACCCTGTAGAGGGGGGCTGCCCTCCCCCCTCAAACCCCCTGGACAAGGGGGGTTATCGCCCCCCCTGTGACCCCCCTGTTGCACAATCAGTGCATTGAAGGGGGGGCTCCGGCCCCCCTCTAACCCCCTGGTTCACTACGTAGGTTAGTCATGGAAAAAATATAACACAACCCAATATTCTCGTGTCGTCTAGACTAGGTAGGAGATCAACCCCTCCTCTTTCTTTTCAGGTCATTCTTTTACTGTTTCATGCAAGTCTTAGGGTATTTTTAGGCCTCTGGGGTTTGATTTTTTTGCTTGGGCAATGCACTATCTCTATGCCTAGGCTGTGTTGGGCTAGTTTCGTCAATTTCATTTAGTTGGTTTCTCCAAAATTTGTCCTATTTTTTGCATGGAAATTATGCAAACGAAGCTTATGATTGGATTTCAGCCTTTAATCAGATCATAATTTCCATTACATGGTGAGAAAGAGAGCATGAAGTATAAGACATGGTTTCCCTAAACAATCCAGGTACAGTTGAGGCCCTTAAAAATTGTGTGTTACTCAAATACTTCAAGTTGTCCTGAATGCAGCGACAAAGAGAACTATTTTAGTTCCTTGTTCATGCATTGGATCCGATAGATGAAAATTTTCACAAAAGGGACAAGATGGTCCCTTGTACCACTGATGATATTTACTTTCATAGTAGACTATCGAGGTGAGGTACACCCATATCACTTTCTGGATTTTCTTGTGGAGGTGAATTGGTGAGGGATTACATTTGACAGTTTTGTCGACCAGGTACACAACCTAGCAAGGATGGGAAAATAAAGATCAAGGATGTAGGTGATTTTCCTTTGAGAATGATCATATTCACAATGGAATTGTTAGCTAGCAGTGAGACACTTCATCTGGTGAATAGATCGTATATGTAATATGCACTTCAGTGTCTAGAGCCAAAGAATTCAACTGGTGTGAGGTCGTGCTATCTTCATTGAAAGAACAACTGACTAAGGTAAAAAGTGGTAAGAAAAAGAATTTATGATATGGTTTGATCTTAATCATTCTTACCTTAGAGATAATTGCATTGATGCAACCACAACATGTATCACTCGGTGTATCTAGTCCTAGAGATCCATGTATGCAGAGGTGGGTCGAATTGATGGCTCGATATGTGGGTCAGTCAACAATCCTTTTTTCCACCAAATTCTTTCCTTGGCTTGATCAAAAACACCTTGTCATTGAGGAGCATCCATACTCAAGGATGGATTTCCATGGAGATCCAGATTTGATTCTACTATTTGGAGCACAATGGGGCATTATAGGTAAATTGTTTGACCAAAGTGTTTTTTTATTTTTCAATTTTCTATATGTTTTTGTGTTTTTAATGTTTCCAAGACTAAAATAAAATCATTCCTATGAATGAAGATGTGGGTACTGTTCGACCTGTGGGACACCGACAGGGTGCAGGTGGGCCAGCACAGAGAAACATTGGGACAGCAGTTCTCAGGGACTTGGATTTGGCTGAGACCTTGGCAGAGTTGCAAGATCACATTATAGGGATTAACCCTTGGTATTCCATATGTCTGGATTGAGGAGTTACCTACGAGGATGCAGTAACACACTATTGGTGTTCCTACCCACTAGATGAGGCTTTTGCACATGATATCACATGCTGTGACCTATTATCATGAGCATCAGTAGGTCTACTTAGGATGTTTTAGAATGCATTTTTAGTTTTTGGGTCAGATGACGAAACGTTTCTTGGACACAAATTTTGTAAAAACATTTAAAACACCTATCTATTTTACTTTTAGATTTATCTATGGCTATGTAAAATCCTATTCAACTAATGATGTGAATTGAAAATGTTACTTTTACATGTGCTGCAAATGTCTATTTAACACATAATTCACTAGAGAATCAGCTAACATGTTCAAATTTCAGGAAATATGTTGATATTGAATGTATTCAAAATGCCTTTCCAAAATACTAACTCTAATGAACATACGAAGAATTGTTGGGTTTCAAACGGTATACACACTTGTAAGTTGTAGTACAATGAGTTGTGAGTCCAGCCTAATGATGATTCGGTGAATTGTAGGTGAAATAGCATCAGAGATAATTTCGATCAACATGTTATACTCAACAATGTTGTTCTTCAATCAACCAATACAAATCCCTTGAAAACTCACTAACTCACCATTTGGACCAAAAATAGGCCATGCTACAAAAGATAAGTTCTGCGTACTATGACTAGCACCATCGGCGTAACAAACAAATGGTTCCCTTGGAAACTCACTAACTTGCCACTTGGAGCAAAGATAGCCCATACTGCAAAAGATAGGTTCTGCATACTATGACTAGCACCATCAGCATAAACAACAAATGGTTCCAAAGATTATGACATATGCAACAAATGCAAAGCGGATTACTAACCAGATAAAAAGCTCTTAAAGACACACACTACCACACACATATGCAATGAAAGCATATATAAAGTGAGTTTTACTACTATCAATTAAGGATAGTAATGTTTGAGGTACAACCTATTTCAGGGTTGCGACAGTGAAATCCCATCATAATCTACTAACTCATAGGCACCTTTTGCCAAAACACAATTGACAGTATAAGGACCCATCCATATTGGTTCAAATTTCACTGCATTAATTTATCATCTTCCTGATCGTAAAGCAAGACCAAATCTCCTTCTGAGAAGATACAAGGCTTGAAATTTCTATCATATTTCACCTTGATTCATTTCGTATGCACTTTGTTAGCCAATGTGGCATCACGAAGGGTTTCATCTAGATGGATAAGTTCCAAGACATGCGTTTCTTCTTCAAATGTGTCAGGTAACAGGTCAATCGCAAGTTTGAGAGATGAAATTTCTCATTGTATCAGTAAGATTGCTTCCAAACCATACACCAACTAAAAGGGTGTGAATCCTGTTGCATTTCTCACTGAGGTTTGATATGCCCACAAGGCAGATTATGGGATTAAATTCCAGTTTCATTTATGAACCCCTATCATTCTTTGCAACATTCACTTCAAGAATTTGTTGATGGCCTCAACTTGTCCATTCACTTGCAGGTAATAAGGGGTAGAACTATCATGTGACAATCCTAACTTAGTAGTCAACTCAACCATCATGTGGCTACAAAAATGTGACCCATGATCTGTAACTATGGCTTGTGGTATGCCAAACCAGGAAACCACATGGTTAAGAAAGAAAAGAGCAGTCATTTCGCCACTATTGTTTAATGTTGGCATCGCCTTAGCCCATTTGGTAATATAGCCAATGATGACTATAATATACCCATGTCCCCCAGCCGAGGTGGGGTTACATGTCATAATGTCAATGGCCCATTTGGAAAATGGTCCAACAACAATGACTGGATGTAATGGTGGAGGCGGTAATCTAGTTTTGCAGTCATAGATCTAGCATGCATGACAACTTCTAATGGAAATGATACAATCCTTGAATATAGTTGGTCAGAAGTAACCTGCACAGAGAATTCTCTACTCAGTAGCATATCTAGATAAGTGTCCACCACAAGCACCTAAATGGAAATCATTCAATGCTTTCTCGGCTTCCTCATGTGTGAGGCACCTTTGTAAAATCGTATCAATACAACAATGGTAAAGAGTGTCACCAATGATCAAATAATCTTTGGCTTAGTATTGGATACGTCGCTCTTGCGAGTAAGAGGTATCAGGCTGAAAAATTTGGGTCTATAGATATATCAGTATATATCCATACCATGGGTTAGATGATGATATCACGAATAGAGACTCCTCCAAAATTTATGTTTCAGATGTTCAATCAATGGAGGTCGAGGGAAGGTAACAAATTAGCTCGGTGAAAATGAGAGATATATTTGATTTGGAATTGATGAATTCAAGATCAAATTCATGCAAAAGGACTATCCATTTTGAGTATTTGGCCCCCAACAATTGACGTGACAAAATGTATGTCATAAGGTTGCAATTTGAAATGATGGTGGTCTTCTGGAGTAGGATGTAGTGGCAAAATCTCTGAATAGCTTGCACAGCTGCCAAAGCTAGTTTCTCGACATAAGAGTACTTAATGTTTGTATCATTGATATTTTGGCTCAAATAATATATCGGATGTTCAATCCCATTTTCCTCCTAGAATAAAACCATGCAATGGTTGTATCTACAATGGCGAGATACAGGTAATAGTCATTTTGATAATTCAGAGAATACATTAATGATGCTCTAATCAAGGTATCTTTAATAGCATCAAAGGAAGCTTATGTAACCTGATCCCAATGGAAGGGTATCCCCTTCTTCAAAAGACGTGTAAAAACTTTATCCATTTTAGCATAATTGGGAATGAACCTATTGAGAAACATAGCCTTCCCTTCGAGTCTCCGTAACTGTAAAAGATTTGAAGGTGGAGGAAAATCCATAATTGCCTGAACCTTTAATGGATTGAGTCGAATTCCATCTCTATACACTATAAATCCAAGGAATCAATGAGAACCAACACAAAACACACATTTGTGTGGATTGAGTCGAGTCTTGTAGTTTCAGGTGGTGAGCTCCAGTATTGTAGCAATAATGCTACAACTCCTGAGGCTTCCTGTCTCTCATTTTATCAACCCGGTTGTTCGTACAAACTTGGAAGCGACGGTGCTATATGCACAAGTACTAGATCTTGTCGCAGCTGTCACTTGGTCAGCTGGCACAAGTCTGTTAGGGCTCAAGCCAACTTCTATAGGCTCACAGAAGAAGCTTTATCAATGATGGATGAAAGCTAGCTCAAAGGAGACTAAGCTAATTGACAAAAAGTAATTCAACGCATATAACCCTAGGAAACCCTAATTTGACTAGTCTAACCTCTATAATGCAATGAGGATGAGTAATGCCTCTACCAATGCTGCTACTACATCTAACAAGTGGGAATGCATAAATCTACACTACTGACATTACCAAGGACATTTTTTTATGCTTTTTCATTAAGGAGGTGGAGTGATTGTGTTTTGTTTACTTATTAGGGTTTGATTGTGCAGATTGGGTGGAGAAGGAAGGAAAGCATGGGACAGGTTGGGGAGGCTAAGTGAGGTCCCTATGGACCCTTGGTATCCATCCACAGAGGTTTCCCACGTGCAGGAGCTCAGCAACCGCGTGAAAGACCTCCCACAGGATGTCTGCAGGGGATTCTACAGGAAACTCAGGGTTTTCTACAGGATGTCCCTGAATTACTACAGGATGTCTCTGAATTGCTACAGGATGGTTCGCTGAGGAGAACTAAGGTGAGGAAAAGGTGATGGACGGGTAGGAAGGGATGTGAGAGGTAAGGATCAGGCTAGTGATGACTCAAGAATGGGAGGATGAGATGGAAAACAGGTGGAGGGAGCGTGTTGGAGTGATGAACGTGAAAGGTCAAGGAATGAGGCCAAGTGAGGATTAGGAGATAGTTAGGAAAGGGCAGAACGCTGTGTAAGGCAGAGAAACGTGGTTGTATGCAAGGTCAAAATAGAGAAGATGGCAATGAACAAGATGGAAGAGAGTGTAAATGAAACAAATGACTGAAACTGTTGATCAAACCAAGAAAACGTAAACCTACACTAAATATACCGTGATCTTATTTAACAGTGATCCAAAACGCAAGTAGAAGTATGTATGGGACTGTGGTGAAGAGATGTGTGGTTTGTATAAATGACAAGGAAGCATCTAAATCCAAATCATAATTGTATCAACCAACTTCATGCATATTTTTGGTGGTCTGCTACGTACTGCACCCCAATCTTCAAACGAGATGGCAGTGAGCCTTAACAAACGATATTAATGGAGCTCCAATGAATATCATGCATCAACTGCTACGCTAAACAAGTGAGAGGAATTGCACCATAACCAAAACCTATCTAACTCATAAGAGAATCGAATTACAAGACTGCCATTCACATTGCATGTGCAAATAAACTCAAAGTGCTGGAAAAAGAAATAGAACAATATTACAACAGAGGGGATCTATGGCTCTCAGGTTGGGCCCTAACCTGAGAGCTATAGTCTCCTAATGAAAACTCAGGAATCGATCACAAACTGTCCTCTTTATTCATAACTCAATGTCATGCCAAACTGGCTTACAATAAAAAGGAAAACAAACTCGGACTGATTACAAAATGATATGATAACCCCAAAAGATTCAACAACCTATCTAAGGCTACGGCCTCCATATTTATACAAAAAAGATGATGATCTGCCAAGTAGCCTTGATTCTAGGAGCTCGGCTGTCCACTGAAGTTTAACTGCGGATTTGTGAGGCGGTCAACAGTTGATGACTGCTGTTCCTGTAGGACAGCTGGCTGCTTCTGAGGCTTGGGGGGAGATTGATAGGAGCTCGGAGTTCTCAGTGGGAATTACGAGGACTGTCCGAATACTGTGGACATCCTTCCACAAAATCAGTAGTGCCACCTTATGTCTCCTTACTCCCTTTACGTTGCCTTTTGTTCCCCTTTTTCCATGCAAAAACCTGGAATCACAATGCATTAGTCACGTGGATAAAGTGTCTAGCCTTCCTCCTACAAACAACACGAAATAACTAATAAATGCATGCATAAGCAAAGAAAGATGAATGGTTTGAGCAAGTAAAGTAGGCCAAAATGAGCCCGAATTGTACCAAAATTGGGGCTCATCACCTTGACTCCCAGAATTGCTCAATTTCTTCTCCCAACCTCGCCCCAACTGTGAATTGCATAGTATCTAGCCTTAAGCTCATCCTTGAGCTCCTGAACTAAACAAATGTGAAGTTTCCTAGCCTCTCTTGTCTTGCATAACTGTGCAGTGTGCTCACCCAGTGCTCATCCCCTCATCCCGTCACACTGACCTTTAGAATTGCATAATATTTCCCCTCAACTCAACATGAACTATGCATTGTGCAGTCTCAAGGCTCAGGGCTCCCCTTGAACACTTTAATTGCGTAAATATGCAGTCACTGAGACTTTTTCCCAACTTTCCATTCGATTCAGTCTCATTCAATGGATCAATGTGCACAATGTTAGACTAGAGGGTTTTCAGACTTATGTCTTCCCATCATGAGTGAATTGCATAAACATGTACCTTATTATGCCATGGAGAGATGATGAAGAAGGAGATGAAGGAGTGCAACATGCTAAAAGACATTCTTGTAGCTAAGTACACAAGTTGATCAATCAAGAGAAAGAAAAGGGACACCAGTTTGCGATCACCATTCAAGACTTGAGATCATTGAATATCCCTTACCACCAAGTCATGTAGAGGTGAAAATAAAAGTATTCTCGGGTAGAACTACAGAACATAGTAGTAGCAGTGGCTTGAAACTTCCATATAGTCAAGAAATCTATGTTAGTAATGTCATGTCATGAGTTGTCACATGCCACACCATTATGGTTAATGATGTAAATTATGTTTCAAAAATGTATTTGTCCAAAGCACATGTATGGAATATGAAGAGTCCTGTAAAGTTGAAAAGACATAGGAAGTCAAACAGTCATGAGGGTAGATGAGGACTCACGAGGAAGCTGAAGCATCACTTCCTCATTGTTATATATACACCCTCATTGTAAGAGAAAAGGACTTTTCACCTTGTCTCCTCCCACAAGGCATTAGAGAGATAAGCTAGTTCTTTTGAGGAGCAAGGAGTGGCTCCAACGCTCCACTATTGGAGCTAGTGATGTTCATTGTAAACATGTGTCTTGGAAATTTTACTTAATATAAGAAGCCCTATGGGATAGCAAGTTCTTCATCCATGGATTATGGATGTTTTAAGACTATTCTATTATGGATGTTTGTAAGACTATTCTATTGAGAATGTGTTGTAATTTCTATTATTGTTGTCACATCCTCGCGGAAAATTTCGCCTGATATTGGATAGATCTTCCTCGTTACATTGGTCGCAATGACCATCGCATCTCTATGGACTATTTCACTTAATGTTGTATAGATCCTTCTTGTTTATGCGTGTCTCTACTAGGGTGGTACTACTACCTCTCTCTTATAGGATCACTTCTCCTCCCCTCCATAGTGAAATAACTTTGACACACATATGATCAAACACTCACCAAGCACACCCCCTTTCTTTTTGAAGGCACATTGGCACTCCTCTCTCTTACTGACAGTTAAAGCCAAGGCATATATTTAAGATAACTGGGAACCGGGCCATATTCCATATGGGGCTCCTATCCCAAATGGTGTGAGGTCTAATTGGGACCACATATCACGGAGACCCCTTGAATGTTGGCAGGTCCATCACCGTCAACTTTTCTGGCACTAGAAGGAGGGCTACCAGATTTTTATGGTTGATAATGTCACCAACCCAAATCTTACTTCCTCTTATCAAGGAAATAACATTCCCAGCAAATCCCCTGCGCACATTCATGAAGTTGGTAATTCTTCTCAACCCAAAACTATACAATCTTATGAAGTCTCTTATGACCAAATCCGGGTCATCCGCCCCATCACTCAAAAGTGTGCAAGAGCTACCGAATTGATACCGGGAGTATATACTCTTCCATATTTTTGAAAGAACAACCAAACCACCCCCACTAGGATAGTGGTCTCAACAATTGAATAATTGATTCTCGCCACCCTTAAAGAGTTAGCAGATTATGAAGAAAATGTAGAAAAAATCTAAAACAACCTCCAACCTTCAATGATGGTGATGGTGATAACGTAGTGCTCTTGGATGATACTTGCAGCGGGTTAGGCAGTGAAGAATTAGAATAAAACCAATTAGATTCTGACGACGAAGGGGAAAACAACGATGAAGACATGGCAGAACAAGATCTGGACTGGATGACTCAGGGCCCACTTGCACTGCCAGGTGTATTGCACAAAATGGCAAGGCGCCCCAAAGAAGCTATTAACGAAGTATGACCCTGCCAAAGAAATTAAAGTGGAGCACAATCTAGACAACCTACATATGAAAACACTTGAGTTATGTTATGATGATGTTGCATGTAGATTGTTTCTGTGTACCTTAGATGATAGAGTAGTTATATGGTATCATAGCCTTCCTCTGAACTCGATCTAGAATTGGAGGAGTTTTAAGAAATTATTTCTTGAAAAAATTGCTGATGATAAAACCCCCGCCATGCTTTTGATAGCACCGGGAAATCTCAAGATGGAGCAAAAAGAAAAGGTGAAATATTTCAATTAGAGGTTTAATCGTATCTTGGATATATTTCAAAAAGACACGAAACCTCATGACTCCATCACTATCGACTATTTCACATATGCCTTACCAACAAGCATTGCGCAATTTATGAAAAGAACTGTGAAACCAACTTTGGATGAAACTTTTGAAGAGGCAATTATAGTTGAGAAGGACCTCCATGCGATTAGAGTCATCGAAGATGATGAATTAACAAAGGAATCCAAAGACACAGGAAAAAGGTCTCAGGCCTCCATAAGTAAGGCCAACGAAAAAGAAGAAATTGATCTTGAGAGATCGACCCACACTATAAGTATTTGTCCAATGAGTTGGTAGAATTGAGACAAAGATGAAGTGATACCATCGTGAATAACAGGCCTCCCAAGTTCAACTTTCCAAGAAGGAATTCAAACTACGAAAACAACAACAACAAACCGGCCAAGTTTGCACAAAGATTGAACATTGTGTTGAATATTGAGAGTATTGGCATGGATCGGTACTATTCATTTCATCTAGAATGCCAATAAAAAAAAACATTCCCACAACGGAACCACAACATGAATGCTCTAGCTATGCATTTTATTGACACGGTGCTTACCAACAAGCAAAATTAACTTGCGGAAGAAAAGCAAGAAATTGTTGTGATCTAAGAGACTCCAGGCATGGGGCATGCAGTGAACACATTCAATTGCATACTCACATTTGGAAAGATAAATTCCAAAAAGAATCCACTGATTAATGACCCAACCCAGAAGTAGACCACTCTATATAACTTAAGAAGCCAGGGGTCGGCTCCCACACAAGAGTTGATGAAGCAGGAATTGAAGGAATATTTGTTAAGGAAGCTCATTCTTCCCTTTGACTCATCGCAAAACACTCAGAACAAGTTTTGGAATGAAGTTACAGTGAAAAGTACTTCCACAAGCATCAAAAGTAAGCCCATCACTCTGGAAGTAGTGGACAAACCAACTCCCCCAGACATTTTGGCAATCTCTCCCTCACTAGATTACAACATAGTTGATGAAATGAATAAGGCTTGCGTGAATATGTCGCTATTTGAATTAACAAAGATCATGAGTCAGAGGGACATGCTCCTACGAGCAATCATACAATATATCTCAGGTAATGATGCTTCTTAACAAAAGGGAGCCGAATATGGTAACTCATCTAGTTCCCTCAAGTCTGTACTTAATGCTTTAAAATTTGATGTAAACACACTTTTCCCTCTGTTTCTGTTGACATTTGAAATTTTCAATTATAATGTACACAATTTCTTAGCTGATTCTGGTGCATTGGTAAACGTAATGCCACTATCTATCACAAATAAAATCAACACAAAATGGGATAAAATGGATGCACAAACCATTCAATTGGACATGACCCTTGTCCATGCAATCGATTAAGTAAAAAATGTGCTTATTCATTTATCATCTGATTATTGAGTTCACCAATGTATACACATAGTAATTGTGGACATTCTAGAAGCATATGGTGTATTATTGAGCATAGTTTGGTCCACCAAGTTACAAGGGTACTTTGCGGCAGACTGGTCACATTTGTGGCTTTCATATAAGGGCATAAATATTCAGACCTGAGTGAACTCAGAATGGTACATTAAACACACGGAAACTCCCTTAGAGGGCGAGAATGGGCCAATGGATTTCACAGATATTATCTTTGGAAACTATTTTTTGGAAACTGAACTGGGGTGTCATCTTGCTCAACCATCCCCAGTCCCACCAGATACACAATTGTAGCTCCTTCCTAGTCCAACTGGTGAAAATGATATTTATACAGTTAGTATTAATAATAATAATAATAGTACCAGTGTAGTATGTAGCCCTTGTACATATGATATGTGACTTTGTATTTTGATGGTTCCAAAATGCAGTAGGGCTCTACAGTTGATTATGTTTTAATACATCCATGACAAAGAAAACATCTGATCTCTAGTCGCATGGAATTTGAGTTCACGAACAACACTACAGAATACGAAGCACTCATCTTGGGTTTGTAAAGATTCATCGACCTCAACATTGTAGTTTTCAAAGAAATAGGTGACTTAGAAATTATTGTACAAAAGATGCATAATACCATACATTTTGTGTCACCTCATCTCAAAAGTTACCAACAAGAAGCATGATGTTTGATTTCGCATTTCCAAGCTTTTAATATTATCTTTGTTCTTAGAATGCGCAACGCAACCGCGAATGAATTAGAAAATGTTGCTGCTAGGTTATCACTGCTTAGGGACAATTTTTATGTAGAAATGCTTTATAAGCCATCCATACTTGATAATATTACTAATTTACGTGTTTTCAATGATGACTAAAAAGATACTACACTTTATGGTGAACACTGATGTATTCAAAGATGCAGTGATTGACGAAGATGAGCACAAGAGGCATTGCAGGATGCAGCTAACACAAGCAAATAAAACCTCATGCCGAAAGGCATGGTATCATTAGAAAAGTTGTATGACTTGCATAATCGCTTCCGAGGGCTAGTCAATGTAGAGACCCATAGCTCAATGTTTTCACACGAGAAGATAAATTTGGGAACAAAAAAAGATATGAAATTCGTTAATCTTGGTAATTTTTGTACAACACAAGAGAGACAAGATTTTATCCACTTATTCAAGTAGTATCAAGATGTATTCGTGTGGATGTATGACAAGCTCAAAACTTATGAAATGCAAATTATCTAGCATGTAATCCCAATCAAAGGGGGGGCCAAGCTATTCCAAAAAAAGTTGTGAAAGGTACATTCGAAGCTTGAGCCTCTCATTCAAAAGGAGTTAAGGAAATTTTTGGATGCTCAAATCATATATAAAGTATGACATTCTACCTGGGTATCGAACTTGGTCTCGGTAATGAAGAAGTCCGAGGAAATATTCTTGTCTGTTGATTTTCAAAACATGAACCATGCCTTGGACAAAGACAACTACCCCATGTCGTTTATGGAACAAATACTACACACAATATCGAGATCAAATATTTTTTCTTTATTGGATGGGTATTCGAGATACAATCAAGTTCTAGTCTCAGAGCCTAACAGACTCAAAACAACATTCTGCACTAAGTGGGGTACATTCACATTCAAGATAATTCCATTTGGGTTGATTGGTTCGGTGCAAAATTTCAACGTGCCATGGACATCGCATTTCATGAATTGATTGGACAAAGCATGGTGCTCTACCTCAATGGTGTCACAATTTTTTCTAAGAAGAGATCCAACCACATATTCCATTTGCGGAAAATTTTCGAGCGATGTTGTAAAAATGGGATATCCCTTAATCCCAAAAAGTGTATTTTCACAACGTCCGAGGGTAATCTCTTGGACCATATCATTGCCAAAAGTGGGATTAAAGTAGACCTGGAGAGGGTCAAAGCAATTACGTAGATTCCCTTCCCACATGAACAAAAAATCTATGCAGACCTTCTTAGGGAAAATCAATTTCCTCTATAATTTCATCTCCGGTTACACTCAGATTTTCAAGCCAATATAGAGGATGGTAACAAAGGATGCAATTTATAGATAGGATAAAAGGGAAAAGGACATGTTTTCCCATATCAAGCAAGCTATCACAGAAGCACCTGCTCTATACAACCCAAATTTCAGCAAACATTTTATTCTCTACACCTTTGCTTATGACACCTCTCTCACGTTGTGCTTATGCAAAAGGATGATCAGAACAGTGAGCAACCAATATCTTTCATGAGTGATAGTCTTCAGGGACTTGAAATCAATTATCCCGCCATTGATAAACAAGCTTACACCGTATACAAGGTGGTGAAGCACTTTCGCCCCTATATTTTGAAAAAACATTATATCATCTTTGTTCTGCACCCAGTGGTCATATCATTGTTTATTCAACAAGAGCTGGGTAAAAGAAGAGAAAAATGGATGATTTGCTTACAAGAGTATGATTTAGAGTTCAAACAAATTCACACAATCAAGGACCATGGTCTATGTCAACTAGCAGAAGAAGTAGTGGATGAAAAATAAGAAGCAGATCCCTTTGGATGGGAATAAGAAATCGAAATGTAAAATGTAGAGAAAACTTCTCCCACTATGATCACATACTCTTGGTACACAGATGTGCACCAATACCTTGAGCATGCCATTGTGCCCTTCTATTTATCTGGACGACAAAAGATGGCACTTAGACTCAAAGCATTATCTTATCAATTGTTGCATGGGGTTCTTTTTAGAAAGCATCATAATGGGGTATTTCTCACGTGTTTGGAAGCACACGATTCAGAGAAAGTATTGTGTGACCTCCATGATGGGCCAACTAGGGGAAATTTTGTGGACGACACAACTGCACATAAAATAATGTGGGTCAGTTTCTATTAGCCCACATTGTTCAAAGATGCTCACGCTTACACCTGCAAGTGTTTGGTCTGTCAAAGGTGTGCTGACCGAAACAAGAATTCATCCACCCCAATACATTCTATCGCAGTGGAAGAACCCTTTCAACAGTGGGGCTTGGATGTCATTGGAGAAATATTTCCACATTTGTCAAAGAAATGCCATTATATTCTCACTAACACATACTACTTTACCTAGCTGGCAGAAGAAATTTTTCTTAAACAAGTGAATGATCAGGAAGTCATCAAATTCCTTCAGAATAATATCATTTCCAAGTTTGGCATTCCTACTTCACTTGTTTTCTATAATTAAAAATATTTCTCATCGCTAAAACTCTATGATTTTGCATTAGAAAATGGAATTTTATTGAAGCAATCAACTAATTATTGTCCATGGGGGAATGGTCTTGCTGAGTCCACAGATGAGAACCTCATTTGTATCATCAAAAATACCATATTCTCTTAACAAAGGAACTAACACTCCACTTTGGTAAATGCTTTATGGGTTGACCGAGTCATGCATGTTAGTTTCCTATGTTATATTAGTCAAAGCCAAACTTAGTCTTTTTTATTATTTTAGTCAATTTTTAAAGTGCTTATATGATCTCATTGAGATCAAGTCTTACTGTCAATAGGATATAATAAAGTTTGATTGGTAAATAAAAATCAAGTTGTCGAAGTCTTCAAAGGTCTATTTTTAATAACTCTAGGGTAATGTGTTATCCAAACCATGGCTAAAGATAGTAGTGGGTCTTTGTTTTCTCTTCATTGGGACAAGTTAGTGGTGTCTTTTCAAGTCAATTGCAAAGTCACATCAAATACTTCATCATATCATTATCACCACAAGTTGTTGTTGCGCTTCTCCTTTGTACTACGCTTTCGCTGTTGTTATTGTTTCTTGCACCTTGACGACCTCCAGGTTCTACAAGTTTGTTTTTATTGTTAATTTTGTGTTTAATACCTAAAAATTAATCTCAAAATGTTCAAGGGGGCACTCAGCTAGTCAGTTTCACATATATTCCTTCACCCCTGCACTTTTCTGACACGCTACTGTCAAAGAATATAAGATATGAATAAAATCAATGACTTTGCACTTATTTTCATAAGTTGAGTTTAAAATAGGGTTCATGAGGTTGTAAAATCATCTAAAAAAATATTTTCTTGGTCAAATATTTCAACACTTGGTCAAACCCATGCAAATTATTTTTTTTGCGCTTTTGTGTTGCGTTTTTGCTTGACTAGGAGGTAGTGCAGCGCCAATGTTACGCTTTCACACAGTCAACCCTTTGACCATGGAATTCATGTATAAACTTTATGTAATTAATCTTTTAGGTTCATGGTTAATGTTTTGAGATGTCTATATAATTTGACACTCGATTTAGGCTTGGTATTTAATGTAAATTTATTTGAAAAAGCCTTAGTTAAAGTAGTACCTAGTTTTTAGAAAAGCAGTTCTATATTCGCTACAATAGGAAGAAACGAAAATTCTTTAAGGGGATTCGGTTCCTAGAGGTAGGAACTGATTGTTTTGATCTATTTATAATGTAATTTTGATGAAGAAATGGTCAGGCAAGGTTAGGAGAAGAAGCAATGTGTGCATTGTATTTTTATGATATTTTCCAATGAATGAAAAAGACTAAGGTGTGACTTTATAGGGATTCATGTGACAACGCCTGATGATGATGTAACTTCTTATGTTGTAAGTTTTGTCTCTTTTCATTTCCATGGTTTGAATGTATGTCTTCATGTTTGGTTAAACAAGGATTTATCTCAGAACTCACTGTCAAAGTGCTCTAATATAGTTTGTGAAATAGTTTATATTTTCTTCTGAAGTGGCATTTAGAATTCATCCTTCAACTAGATCCTCTATATGTCATTTACACCATTCCTATGCTCACCCTTATACAACAAATTAAATTGAAAACACCAGCAAGATTGCCTATTTTTCCCCTGTCAAAAGATCCCTCATCCCTTCATCCTCTCACTAGAAAAATAATCAACTTTATATGACCGTATGCCCAATGGATTTTCCCTCTACCCTACCAACAGAATATTAAAATATATTCCCTCTGATCATCATACCTAGACTAAAATCAAAGTGACTAAAAATTCATATAGAGAGAGCCCTCTCTGAAGTTGGAAGGGCTAGATTCCAGTTTCAAAGTTGTTTTCAGTTACCTTTGGGTTCTCTCCTCAGCCTGGAGGAATTACAAAGTGCTAAAAATGCCAAAAACCTCTCTGAACACCTCCCCTTACTTCCTGGTTTATGGAAAAAAAATCCATCCTTCCTCTTAACATTTACTTTCCAGCTATCCATCTTTTGCAATAATCCCAAGGCAATCCATGCTTATTAATGCATCATAGGATGGATACTCTTCACATGCTGTAGGAAGAAAGGATGAAATCAAAAGAAATATCTTCACTCCATCAAAAATGTATCAAGAGGTGGTTCGATAAGAAGTCCGCAGGGAAGAATAACTTAAGTGTGGGTGACTTAGTCTTGAAAGTGGGACAAAGCCCACGAGGACAAAGGAAAACACGCCAAGTTTCAATCCCTGTGGATTGGACCATTCACAGTAAGCGAAAATGCTTGGCCAACACACATACTGTCTTCAATCACTTAACGAGAGGGTTGACTATCTCCTTGTTAATCGTCAAGACTTAAAGAATTATTTTCACTGATGATCTAGGGTTGTGCCCTACACTAAATACATAGTATTTTATTGTTGTTTGATTTTTTGTTTTGTTTGTGTAATGTAAATAAATTTTGTGTTTCAACATGCTTCCTGGCTTCTTTGTGTGTGGATGAGTTAAACGGGATTATTCTGACACTTCAACATTTGGCTAACCTTATGTCCATTTTCCTTGTGTTCGTTATATCTTTTGGTCGATGAAGTTTTAACGAATTTTTTTGGTTAAACCATGAACCTGTGTCTATTCAAGAAAACCTCATGACCACACTTAGGTTTTATGTTTTTTTCATCATGCCTATCCAATTAGTAGAGGAGGAGAAGGGGAAAAATATAAATGAGCAAGCCTAAATCAGAGGTCTATATATACTTCTCTGAAGGAACAACCTCTTATGCTCTCAATCAGTCAGGATCCCTCTTCCACCCATATAATGAATAAGTGTTGATGCACAATCCTATAAAATAAATAAATAAAGGTGAAAGAAGAGAAAGGCTTCTTGCACAGAGAGGTGAAGCAAGAAACTCTGCAGGGGTATTGTCTAGGCTCACTGGAAGCGGAGAAATGTTTGTGTTCCTATAGTGACTCCTTTGAGGTACTGTCGAGGCTTGCTGGTAGTGGATTAACACTAGAGATGAAAAAGCATACTCTGGAAATCTTAAGCTCACGAACTTCACTACCCTTCCCAACTCAAAACTTTGCGATATCGCTGAATCTTATGATGTGTTCAACAAATAAAGGTATAGAGGGGATCATGTTTATTCATGGGGTTAGTGGGGATATCAAAGTAATCTACACGATGAATCAATACCCTGGAAGAACCAAGACCCTACATAGAAGAGATAACCAAGGTAAAGACGTTGTAATTCTACTAGTGTGTCGCCAAGTGTTGTCGTTGCTACATTGCCCTCCAAAATCTTGGCTTAAGCTTAATTTAAAAGCCTTCCTTGGTCTTGTATATTGTCATTTCAAACTTTGAAACTCATTCCATGTATTTTCTTGAGGATTTTTTGTCCCCTTTGAAAGATAGGAAAAAAGTAGTATTTTTGCATGTTAGCTTATGTATCATGTCTATAAGCCTGTTCTGGTTGTCTCAAGGGTTCACCTTTGTGTAAATGAGTTTTTATAACTATATAAACATTTTTTCCACTCATTTCCAAAGTTTTAAGCATTATCACACAAGTGTCATCACGGTTGTTGCAAAGTGTATCTTAAGTGTCGCACTTGACATAAATTTGTCGTAAAGTCATCGCAAAGAGGGAAATGCATTGTCATGTGTCCTGGATGATCTATGTTATAGTTTTGTCAAGTATTCTAAGTGTGTGATCAGTTATCACTATTCACATCAGTCTCACCGATCCCGCACTTATTCATTTTCTGAAAAGATTCCCCACCAAACAACTTAGCTTCACCCAGCCTCCCTAAACTGCACACTGCATAGTCTCAGTCCTCTAGCTATGACCTTACCTCTTGGCATTGTGAAATGCGCAGTTCCTGCCTCCCAAGACTATTGTATTGCACAATTTTTGTGCTCAAGCCTTGATTTTAACTTCCAGAATTGTGCAATTTATTCTCCTAGCCTAGCCCCAACTGTGCACTACACAATATCTAGCCTCACGCTCATCCTTGAGCTCCTTAACTGTGCAAATTTTCAATGGACCTACCTCTCTTATCTCCTAGAACTACACAATGTGCTCACCCAGTGCTCATCCCCTCAGCGTGTCACACTAACCTTTAGAACTACGTAGTTTTTCCCCTCGGCCCAGCCTGAACTACGCATTGCGCAGTCGCAAGGCTCAAGGCTCCCCTTGACCGCCCAAACTGGACAATTGCATAGTAGCTAAGCCTTTTTCCCAACTTTCCATCTGGTTTTAGCTCAGTCAATGAATCAATGTGCATAATCTTAGAATAGGGGGTTTTTAGACTAATGTCATCTAATCATGAGTGAATTGCATAAATAGGTATCTTATTATGTCATGGTGAGTTGATGAGGAAGGAGATGAATGAGCGCAACATGTTGAAAGACATTCTTGTAGCTGAGTACGCAAGCTGATCAATCAAGAGAAAACAAAGGGACACAGTTTGTGATCACCATTCAAGACTTGAGATCATTGAAGATCCCTTATCACCAAGACATGCAGAGGTGAAAAGAAAAGTATTCTTAGGTAGACCTACAACACACAGTAACAACAGTGGCTTAACACTACCACATCATCAAGCAGTCTACGTCAGCAGTGTCATGTCGTGTCATGTCATGAGTTGTCACATGCCACACCATTGTGGTTAATGATATAAATTATGTTTCGAAAATATATTGTAAAGTGGAAGTCCAAAGCACATTTATGGAATATGAAGAGTCATGTAAAGTTGAAAAGTCATATAAAGTCAAACAATCATGAGGGTAGATGAAGAGCCATGAGGAGGTGAAGCATCACTTCCTCATTGTTATATATACACCCTCATTTTAAGAGCAAAGTACTTTTCACCTTGGCTCCTCCCACAAGGCATTACAAAGACAAGCTAGTTCTTTTAAGGAGCAAGGAGTGGCTCCAACACTCCACTATTGGAGCTAGTGATGTTCATTGTATACATGTGTCTTGGAACTTTTACTTAATATAAGAAGCCCTATGGGCTAGCATGTTCCTCATCCATGGATTATGGATGTTTGTAATTCTATTATGTTAATGTTTGCAATTCATGTTCACTTTCATTTGTGTTAAAGTAGTTGAACTATTTCAGTTATTTTGGTATTTATCATATTGAGAATGTGTTGTAATTGTTATTATCATTGTCACATTCTCACAGACTATTCCGACAGATATTAGACAGATCTTCCTCATTACATTGGTTTCATCTATGGACTATTTTGCTTTTTGTTGTACAGATCCTTGTTTATGTGTGTCTCTACTAGGGTGGTACTACTACCTCTGTCTTAGAGGCTCATTCCTCCTCCCCTCCGTAGTGAAATAAATTTGACACAGATACGATCGAACACTCACTAGGCACACCCCCTTGCTTTTCGAAGGCACATTGGCACTCCTCTCTCTTGCTGATAGTTAGAGCCAAGACATAACTTTACAATAACAAACACAGACCATATTCCGTATGGGGCTCCTATCCCAAACAATTTTAGGTCTAATTGGGACCACATATCAAAGAGACCCCTTGAATGTTGGCGGGTCCAAGTCAACACATTCATTTATAAGATTTATGCCTATAGGTATAGCCAATTTGTATGGGATGTTGAGTAGATTCTCTAAAATTTTCAAATGAAAAGTCTAAATATTATAAGAATTGGACTTTTTTTTAGCAATTGTCATTGTTATATAACTTTTAATCAAATTACAAATTTGTATTTTTAAAGATGCATTTGTAAATATAGGAATAGATCTAATAGCTTCAAAAACTCCTATCATATTTAGATTGTGTAGTTCAATACTTGGTACTTAACATGCCAACCATTGTTTTAAATTTTTATATAAATTTTAAACAAAACTTAACCCAAAAAATAATGATAAAATATTCAAATTAGGCGCTTTTTTTTTTCTTAATAACTCAACTTATTAGTTATATTCAAAATTTTCAAATCTACT
>APFE031176426.1:71840-99218 GCA_000404065.3 Pinus taeda
AATCATCCCCTATGTAAATATCCCTCCCCCTGGTTGAAAAATAACCATAAGTACCCCCGGGAATTGTTCAGTTTATCTGAAACTTAGCAAGAACCCTCATGCTGCCCCTTCAAACCATCTTCCAAATACAATGGACTCCTTCCAAAGTATAAACTCCCTCTTTTAGGTTATCGGACCCCTTCCGAAGCCTCAAAAGCCTTTCAGACCCACCTACTCACTCCTGCCGACCGAAATAAACCCCTTGCCGACTTCCTTAACACTCCGTAGACCCTAGTAAGCCGGCTCGCATCGCAAGATCGCAATATTCTCACCATACAAGTTATGCCCCATCCGTCGTTACCCGACGCAATATCGCGATATCGACGATTGGAAATCGCAACCATCGCACGTCCAACTAAAACACCTTCCTGTTCCCCGCCGATGCGATATTACGATCGCATCGGAGAAGTTCATCGCATTGCCTTCATGTATGAGCACCCTACCACGTCACATCTGTACCAGGGACCCACCGCAGGCTGACGTCATCCGCCGTACTGCGGACATCATGCTGACGTCAGCAGCCAGAAAGCCGAAAATTCGCGCAGGAAGAAAAATCGCACTTCGGAGCTCCAGAACAAGAAACAGAGGCAGTTTTCGATGCGCGATTAGCGCGAAGCACTAATCGCGCATCGCTACGTGAAATAGGCCATTTCGAGGAATCTTTGGGGAATCTTTTGATTCCTTGGCCCGTTTGGTGCCGAAAAAGCCCGAAATCGCCCGATTTTGCCAAATTAATCCAGTTTAAAGACAACAAAGGACCAATGACAGAGTTTAAAGTGTATCAGATCAAATCATTAGGGAACAAGTGTGTCAAAGAGTATCAGTAGGCGGCGAAAATCATCAATGTAGCGGCAAAGAGTATCAGCGAAGATCTTAAGCAGTGGCTCAAAGCATGAGAACATTTAATACCTTCTAGCAAAGTCAAAGAAAGAGGGTGAGGCCACTCAAAGCCCTCAAATCATAATTATTGCACATTTAACTCGCATCGGAGCAGAACTACAGATCCCGAAGCACAATCATCCCAGAAGCACCGCATCAAGCCTCCAAGGGCCACATTGTAGTCTTTTTTGATTCAGCTGCCTCTAGCGCAGCCCAAGGGACTTACCTGCATTTAATTCCAGCAACACTTAGATTTTTGAAAAGCTTTTCTAGCATACCTGTTTAGGTCAATTGTAATGAATGACTTTCTGATATTTTTCTTATTTATACCACCCCGAAAGATGTAGTGAGTGGTTGGTTGGTTAGTGAGTCGGAGACATTGCTTAATCTCCTTCTCAGCATTTTCTTCAAGCAGAGACCCGCACTGTAACTGTCATACTTTCTATAATCAAAGACTGCTGAAGCATGGATTTCAAAACTGCTTGATGTGTTTAATTGGCCGAGGAGTGATTACGGAATTCTTGTGCTTCTACACGATTCGATAAGTGTTTCTCACCTCTGTTAATTTTTATGTTTTTACCACCGTTCCGCCATCTAAACTGCAGAAAAGAAGAATAGCTTAGGATTTTTTTAACTACACCCTATGCTCAATTTCTGCATTTTTTCATGTTTTCATCAGAAATAGTTATGAGCATGTATACTTAAATGATCTTGTTTACGCTGTTTCTTTCACATATGAATGAAAGTTTAGGAATTCTTAACTGCTCCTAGATAACCATTCATCCACTTCTCCTCTTTTTCAGTATGATGAAATGATTCTCCTTTACCTTTCATCTCTGATTTTCATTCCATCCTTTCAGTAGATTGATAATTGTATCATGTGTGGCTATCCCGCTCCTTAATCCTCTTGTGACCAAGAAAACGCAACAGCAAGCCTTAATCCCTGACTCCATGCCCAATGGTTTGAAACTTATCACATCTTACCTTGCCTCTTTGCTTGAGATTTCCACCTCCCATCCAAACACAAACAAAAACCCCTGAG
The DNA here is from genome assembly GCA_000404065.3 of Pinus taeda. Lineage (NCBI taxonomy): Eukaryota > Viridiplantae > Streptophyta > Pinopsida > Pinales > Pinaceae > Pinus > Pinus taeda. Next base: position 73,801 of record APFE031176426.1, read on the forward strand.
CCAAAACCTAGCCTAAAATCATCAACGAAGTTGAATCATAAAGAGAGAGCCCTCTCTGATTACAGGTGGGCTAGAACCTGCAATCCAAAGATTGGTTTGTGGTTACCTCGGCCGTATCCCTAAGGAGCCTAGGGACAACCTGAGTGATAACAGTTCTGATGAGATGGGTTCTCACACTTAGTTTGTGTGGGATGGCCAGATTGGTTTCGAAGTTGAGTGGGGTGGATCTCTGAATTGACAAACACATGGTATGAGTGGTCCCTGAACCAGATTGAGGATCACGAATCCACTAGCCTAATAGCCCCTGAACCAAAATATGGGTTGCAGTAAAGCTATATTGTGTGCCTTGGTGGGCCTAGGAATCGTTGCCAGTGAATGGCGGGATATATGGTAAAGCCAAGAGGTGGATTTTCTCATCGTCGATCCTAGCAATTCTGGGACGGGATGTATGGTAAATCTTGGAGAGTATTTCGCGATGTAGGGCCTAGTGATCCCTATATCGAATTGTGGATGCATGATAAAGCCTGACAGAATAAGAGACACTCAAATTCCTCACGATGTAGGTGAAGAACTTTGTTGGAATCCATGTTGATTAGTGTTTTTGATGTGTTCTATGAGTCCCACATTCATGCTTGGAATATGGCACGAGGGTAACTGGCTGAAGAGAGACCTGGCTTAGCTAATCTATGGTTGGATAAAACGTGGTAGTCCCATCTCCAGTTGGTTTATTGCATTCATTAATGATGAATTCATTCCCTAGATTTTCATATGTAAATGTATTAATGTATATGTGGATTTTGATGGCTGATATGTTTATGTATTTCTGTTCCTATTATGTTGGTTATATGTATATTTTATGACAACAGCTATGTATGGCTCTCAACATGTTTTTACTTGTAAATGAAGGGATAGTGTATATATGGCCTAATAGATGATAATGCAACACTTAATTCTGTTGTTTAAACTTGTAGATTTCATGTTGATTATGTGTTTGATGAAATGCATGGCATGGCTAGTAGGGGTCTCGTTATGGTCTTGTTTATTTTATTTCTTTATTATCATTGTTTCCTTGTATTTTTACTAATTCTAAGTTATCACTCCATTCTAGGAAATGGCCTGGGCTCTGGGCCTGAAAAAGTGCATTAAATCCTAGGGTCCCTGGCACAGAACTGGAAATTTTGGTCCCTGGTTGCTGGAAGGTAAGCCTGTGAGAGCGACATTAGGTTGTTGGTCTCTCTCTTGCCCATAGCATGAGAGTAACTATGGCCTAAGAGATCCAGAACAACAATGGGACCCAGGGACATGCTGTCTGAGTGGTTGACTTGTCTCCTAAGGGTTTTGTTGATGATGTTGGAAGATTGTGTGTGATGTTCCGTCGATTCCACTTCCTTAAGGTCACATAGGAGGTTGAATATGATCATAGTAGTCTCTCATCTCATGTTTACGTCGGTTGGCATGGTTACTTGGGTGGATGTGGGAGGAGGGTGTTACAGAGTGGTATCAGAGCATGGTTCACCCCTCAGACTGGATTTGCGGTTTTGTGGTGGTCATTCATGCATGTCAGTTGCATGTGTGTCTCTTACACTTGCATTTCATGTGCTTGTTTCATTCACTTAATGATTGATTATGGTTGTTGTAATGTTTCCATGGAGAAATTGATGCTTATTTTGTGGAATTCGTCATCATGAGTATATGATTGGTTACATATTATTATGTGTCGCTTACATGTTGTTATATGTCACTTAATTACATTATTGTATTGTAGGTTGCAATCTTGTATGCATGATTACATGTATCAGTCTTGTAGGCTGGTTACAAGAATTGATCGATTATGCTCGACTAAATGCATTCATGCATGTGTAGTTGATTATGCATTTCTTATGCATGTTGATGGTTGCATGTGGCAATGTGTATAGTGACGTAATGTTTGTTGTTGTCATGCATGAGTTCATGGTCTGTGAAGTTGATATGGTCATGCATTGATGACTAGACTCTAGCTAGAATGAGGTGGATATGGTTTGGTACTCATGTGTTATATATCTATATGCAGTCGTTATGCATGTATGGTCTTGGTTATAGTTATGCATCAATAATAGGTCAAACATGCCTTATGAAGTCATGGTATGCAATTTAGGTCATTAGGGTGATATTGGTATGTTATGATGCTAATGTGTTGGCTGAGATAGAGCAAGAGATGTAGATCATCATAACGAGGTTGCAGCATTGGAATTTGGGGTAAGAGCAGATCGTCATACATATATTGTACGCTTGGTATGAAGGTATGTAAGTTAAGGATTTTTATATGCATTAGGTTTATATACATTAGGTTTATGTACATGTATTTTGATGTTATTGTTACATTCATGATAGATGTTAGTTGATTAGTGTAGTTATATGCACATGTGTCAAATAATCAAGAATAATAGTAACCTATAGTTGTATGCATTGCTATTGTTGTTTTACATTAGATAACATGATGATTAGGTTATATGTTGTTAATGAACATGATATATAGCGTATTGTTGTTATATTCTATTAACTTGACGATTAGGGTTATCTAATTGAGATCTTGATGTTCTAATTTGGATTGGCCATATGCATGATGGTTATGTTCATTACAATGAAGATATTTATGATATATGTATTGTGTTAACCTAGCTTGGCCTATGCAAATGGTTATGGTTGTGATATTCAGGTATGAGCCAACATAATTGTGATTTGGTGTCGTACTAATCTGGACTCATTATACATATGCAATTTCTATGCATAAATGATAATTGTTTATGAGCTAGGATGTGAACATGTTAGTTAGTGTTATGGATAGCATGCTATTATTTATGTTTAAGTTGATGTGTTGAGAAGTTCTATCATGCTAATATGGATTTATTGTGCAGAAGGGATAGCCTCCCTTAAGATACATCAAGGTATGAGTTTTCTTATGTTTTCTACTTTGCGCTTGAATGTTTGATGAATTGCATAATATGAGTATGTGCTCAAATGATCTTGTTTTGAGATGATTGTACTAATACATATGTCTTGAGACAATTGATATATACTTGCATATAGTAGGTGACAGTTGTAGCATTATGCCTAATGACTATGAGTTGACTATGGAATTATGACATGATTGTTAGTCTTGGTAAAGGTTGATTTCGAGTTGATAGATATGATTGTCTTGATATTTGGAACATGTGGTTGACATGTGTTAACAATTGCAGGAAACATGATTGATATTAGCGTAATGAGGTAATAAGTGGTTTTCCTATATAACTAACATTTGGGTGATGTGACAGTACTAGTAAGCCTTGATTGCAACAAGGTAAAAAGGTAAAAGGAAGGAATTGGACAAGAATTATTTTGGCTATGTTTGGAAACACTAATTCCAAATGAATGAGTGCTTCGCATACAAGAAGTCTTCTTAACCTTAAGTTTTTCTGATATTATGTGGGTAATTTCTATATGCATGAACATGTACTTGACATGTGTGTTAGCTAGTCTCTAGTTGCAGGTGGATCTATCAAGGGGATTGGAGTCCCTTGAGAGATGGCATGGACGTGTTCAGCTACAAGGAAACGTGCTTAGCACAAAAATATAAGGTATCTGGTGTATTGTTATATTTATTTATGCACTTATAGTTATGCGTTATGGCGGTATGATGTAGGGAGTTGCATGGCAAGAGAGGTTTCCATGAAATGTCGAAGAAGGCTTAGGTCGAGATTTTCTTGGGAACTATGGGGATTGAGTCATGGTTTCTATTGTTAGTATTGTTCTTTTGGTATTTTACGATTGTTGCGCTTGATGTACAATTTTGAGTGTGCGTGGTGCATAACTATGCCACTTTGTTCGCAGTGTCGTATTGTTGTTGGTTTTTCTTGGTTTTATTCTTAATTGTTTCTCGGTATTGCCTTTTATGTTTTGAGTCTTGGGAATTGTTTGAGAAAGAGGAAGAGTTGATGGAGCTCAGGGAAAGTGGTGTGGTACCTGACAGGTGATGTAAGACTCAAATGAAGCTCGATGCATGAGTAAGCATAGCGGAAGGTAAGACTATGACAGTCAGTTGGACTGGTTGGGTCCATTGTGGTAAGTGGATGGTGGCAATATAGTCATGAGAAAGGTAATAGGAAAGGTATCTGAGACATCAGATCCCTTGGCTATGTTGGGAACGATTGTTCCCAATTTTGTGCATGATGTGCATGGATAAGGGGATTTCTCTTAACCTAGACCTTATGTTATCTGGTAATTATGTTATTATCACGATTATGCTTATGTTTATATATGTATACATGTGTGTGTGTATGTATGTCGTTTTCTGACAAGATGATGATTATTTTATGCTCATGATTATATATGCATGTATGTATGTATCGGTGTCACTATTTGACAGGGTCGTCGGGGATCATTCTTGTGGAGGAATGATTGCTTATATATGTGAATGGCATGACGAGATTCTTGGTCTTACAAGGGATCAAGTGGGAAGAGTAGTCATGAAAAATACATGAGGTCAATATCATGTGGATATGAATTGTTATTGTATGCTTATATTATGCCTATTTTTATGTTATAAAAGGTACCATTGAGGGATGCATCGGCAAAATGAAAGCAATGTGATCTATGGCATGCTAGGATAAGCTTGGATAAGACATTGGAAGCAAGGTTTCGTAGTAAGGACAATGTGGTTTTGGATGTGTGGTACTACTATTATGCATATGTTGTATATGTCGTACATGTTGCCTCTGTGATATTGTGCACACGCGGTGTTTTCTATACATAGCATGTGTACATGTTGTTTATGCAATGTTATGTACAAGATGGTACAAATAGTGTTGTGGATATGTAGTGTTGGGTATACATGGTGCTTAGATATGCAATGATGTGTACATATTGTCCTGTGTGCATGACGTATATGAGACATTGTATGCATATTGTGCTCTGCGTGTGTCAGATACGTGATGTTGTGTACAGATGATGCTATGTACATGTTGGATATGCAGTGCTATGTACATGTGGTGTTGCGTGCATGTCATACATGTGGTGTTATATAAATATGGTGTGGTTTGAATGATTGTACAAGTGGTGTTGTGTGCATGTGGTGTTGTGTACATGTTGTGCATGTGGTGTTGTTTACATGTTGCTCATGCGGCACTGTGTGCAGGTGGTGTTGTGTACATGTCGTACATGTGACATTGTGTACATGTGGTGTTGTGTACATGTCGTGCATGAGGTACTATGTACATTTGGTATTGTGTACACATTGTACAAGTGGTGTAGTGTAGATGTGGTGTTGTGTACACGTTGTGCATGTGGAGTCCTGTACACGTGATGTTGTGCACACGTTGTGCAGGTGGTGCGGTGTATAGGTGGTACTAGTGCACGTGTGGTATTGTTTGCATGTGATACATGATGTGTTGAGGGAATTTGGTAATATTTTTGTGCATTATGTAAGTGCATGTATTGTGTGGTGTTGTACATCGGGTATACATGTATTGTGTTGTGTTGTGCGCTAGGTGTAGGTGTATGTATTGTGTTATGCACTGGATGTAGGCATATGTATTGTATTGTATACACTGGGTGTAGGTGTATGTGTTGTATGTTAGGTATAGGTGTATGTATTACATGGAGTTGTATGTCGTGTGTGGTTGTATTTGTGTGATGCACACACTATATATGTGCACCTGGTTGAGGAGAAGGCATTGGGTGTTTGTCACGTGTGGAAATCAATCGATGAAGGGTAAGTATCGATATTTTATTTCATATTTATTATACATGTGGTTTATGATGATTATGGGTGATCTATGATTCTGGTATATGATGGTTACATTTGATTTATGATTTTGATGGTTATGGTTTGAGCTAACCTAATGTGATATTTTTATACATGTTGATTTGGTTAAATATGTTATTTTGACTTGTTGTGATAGGAAGTGAACAAGATTGCAAATATACCTTATTGACAAGCTACCAATGATGTATGATATGAATTTATTTCGATTTATTTTAAATATAATGGAATTTAGGTGCTTGGAATAGGAATGCATAAACATGCCTAGTTGGGTGGTTGAAATCAACTGCAAGAATTAACAGCAACAACGAAAGAAATTGGAACATGCAGCAATATGCTGGTAAATTACTTCAGGAGTAGGGCCATTGTGGGACACTAGTACCCAATAGTGTCCATTGATTGTAGTGAGTATGCTATGATCGGTATGATGGTTTTGAGGTAGGTATATGCCTTGGTTGTTTGACCTCCTAATGTGAGGAAGCCTTGCCAAGGGATGGATTTCTCGAGATAGGGGATTCCAGGGAACTTGGAAGGTGAGTGATTGTACGGAAGGGGGTGACCGGATTTCCCGAGGGACTGTGTAACAGAGAAGGGAAGGTTGCGGATATGTTTGTTTTGGTAATTAACATTTCCAGTTGGAACCAGATGCACATTGGAAGTGCGCCCTGGAACAATGAGCCGGTAAATGTTCATTGAGATGACAAGTGGCACGAGATTGTACTGCTAGACATTGGATACAGATTTTACTATGGTAGTGGATTCTGGACTTCCTTGGAAAGAGGTGAATCCTAGTATTACTTTGCGGGTGGAGGTGTGAGCCTCTAGATTCCCTTGTTGCGGATGCAGAAATCATATCCTTTATTTTCTGGTTTAGAAAATGTGCATATATGTATATGTGGTTATTGTAAATACAATAACAAGTTATGTTATAAAGCTCTAGTATGCAGTATGGTTGTTCTCTGGTCATGTTGTTATGTTTTAGCAGATGGTCATTGTAAATACTGCAATGAGCTATGTTATAAATCTCCATGGGTAGTATTTTTTGTGTCAGTAGTATTATTGGTTATAGGTGTCATTAAACACCAAGGAAGGTGTTCCCCCAAGGGGGGGGGTTTGAACAACCTTGGTGAAAATTCCATGTAAAAATATAAAAATGCCATAGATGATGGGACACATATTCCAAGCTGAATGGTGGGAAGGACATCCTAGGGAGTGTTCGTTTGGTTGTTTATGTCTAAGGAAATTGGCAAAGGCAATGGCTAAGGCTTTGGAAAGGCAAAATGGCATTCTTGGCACATTTATTTATGAAAATAATGGAAATTAGGAGAAAAGGGAGGTGAAAGGTCATCAGTTGCATGTGAGGAGGAAAATGAAATAAAATAATGGAAAATGAAGAAAATAGAGGCCTCCTTCATAAAAAGGCTTCTGAGGATCAGTGGGAAATTAGCTTGGTCAGTGTAACAATTTGTCAGTTGAGTTTTGGAGCTCTCTCATTATTCTCTCTCTCTCTCTCATATTCTTGGACACTTAGAGTTTCTTGGAGAACTTTGGCATTGGAGCAAGAAAGGAAAAGAAGGCAATAGGAAGAAAAGATCAAGCAGGGAAAGGCAGGATTAAGCAACTACAAGATGCTTCATTGCAGGTATCAACTTGTATGTGTATTTTCCTTGCTATATATGGCATGCATGGGATTACATGTGATTATTTTCTACCATGGCATGGGTTTTTCTAGGTGTGACAACATTTTCAGCCAAGCCTTTCCATCTCATGATAGCTCTAATGAGATAGGTTCTCACGCTCGATATATGTGGGATGGTCGGATTGGATTCGAAGCTGAGTGGGGTGGATCTCTGAATTGACAAACACATGGTCTGAGTGGTCCCTGAACCAGACTAAGGATCACAAAGCCATTGGCCTAGTAGCACCTAAACTAGATTTTGGGTTGTGGTAAAGCCAGATTGTGTGCCTCGGTGGGCCTAGGAATCCTTGTCGATGAATGGCGGGATACACAATAAAGCCAAGAGGTGGATTTTCTCTCCGTTGGGCCTAGTGATTCCAGGATGGGATGCATGGTAAATCTTGGAGAGTATGTCTCGGTGTAGGGCCTAGTGATCCTAGGATTGGACTATGGATGCACGGTAAAGCCTGAGAGACTAGGAGGCACTCAAATTCCTCACGGTGTAGGCGGAGAACTCCTCTGGCATCCATGTTGATTAGTGTTTTTGATGTGTTCTATGAGTCTCTGAATTATGATTCCGGTTTATGATGGTTACATGTGATTTATGATTTTGATGGTTATGTTTTGAGCTAACCTGATGTGATATTTTTATACATGTTGATTTGGTAAAATATGCTAGTTTGACTTGTTGTGACAGGAAGTGAACAAGATTGCAAATATACCTTATTGACAAGCTACCAATGAGGTATAATGTGAATTTATTTCGATTTATTTTAAATATAATGGAAATTAGATGCTTGGAATAGGAACGCATGAACATGCCCAGTTGGGTGGTTGAAATCGACTTCAATAATTAACAGCAGCAACGAAAGAAATTGGAACATGCAACAGTACCCTGGTAGATTACTTCAGGAGTAGGGCCATTGTGGGAAACTGGTACCCAATAGTGTCCATTGATTGCCATGATCATGCTATGACCGGTATGATGGTTTTGAGGTAGGTATATTCCTTGGTTGTTTGACCTTCTGATGCGAGGAAGCCTTGCCAAGGGATGGATTGGCCAGGATAGGGGATGTCGGGGAACTTGGAAGGTGAGTGACTATATGGAAGGGGGTGACCAGATTTCCCGAGGGACTGTGTAACAGAGAAGTGAAGGTTGCAGATATCTCTATTTTGGTAATTAGCATGGCCATATGGAATCAGATGCACATTGGGAGTGCACCCTGGAACAATGAGCCGGTAACTGTTCACTTAGATGACAAGTGGCATGAGATTGTACCATTTGACATTGGATACAGATTTGACTATGGTAGTGGATTCTGGACTTCCTGGGAAAGAGGTGAATCCTGGTATTACTTTGAGGGTGGAGGTGTGAGCCTCTAGATTCCCTTGTTTTGGATGCAGACATCATATCCTTTATTTATTGGTTTAGAAAATGTGCATATTATGTGTGTATGTGGTTATTGTAAATACAGTAATGAGTTGTGTTATAAAGCTCTAGTATGCGGTATGATTGTTATCTAGTCATATTGTTATGTTTTAGCAGATGGCCACTGTAAATACTGCAATGAGCTATGTTATAAATCTCCATGGGTAGTATGTTTTGTTTTAGTAGTATTATTGGTTATAGGTGTCATTGAACACTGAGAACAGTGTTCCCCCAAGGGGGAGGGTTCTGTAACAACCCTGGTGAAAATTCCATAGATTATGGGACACGTATTCCAAGCTGAATGTTGGGAAGGACATCCTAGGGAGTGTTCATTTGGTTGTTTATGGCTAAGGAAATTGGCAAAGGCAATGGCTAATGCTTTGGAAAGTCAAAATGGCATTTTTGGCACATTTGTTTATGAAAATAATGGAAATTAGTAGAAAAGGGAGGTTAAATGTCACAGCTTTCATGTGAGGAGGAAAATGAAATAAAATAATGGAAAATGAAGAAAATATAGGCCTCATTCATAAAAAGGCTTCTGAGGATCAGTAGGCAAACTTGGTCAGTGTAACCTTTTGTCAGTTGAATTTTGGAGCTCTCTCATTATTCTCTTTCTCTCTCATACTCTTGGACACTTAGAGTTTCTTGGAGCACTTTGGTATTGGAGCAAGAAAGGAAAAGAAGGTAAGAGGAAGAAAAGATCAAGTAGGGAAAGGCAAGATCAAGCAACTACAATAGGCTTCATTGCAGGTATCAACTTGCATGTGTATTTTCCTTACTATATTTGGCATGAACGGGATTACATGTGATTCTTTTCTACCATGGCATGGGTTTTTCTAGGTTTGACAACATTTTCACCTGAGCCTTTCCATTTCATGATAGCTCTGATGAGATGGGTTCTCACACTCAGTTTATGTGGGATGGCCGGATTGGATTCGAAGCTAGGTGGGGTGGATCTCTGAATTGACAAACACATGGTCTAAGTGGTCCCTATACTAGACTGAGGATCATGAAGCCATTGGCCTAGTAGCTCCTAAGCCAAACTGTGGGTTGTGGTAAAGCCAGATTGTGTGCATTATTGGGCATAGGAATCCTTTTCGGTGAATGGCGGGATATACGATAAAGCCAAGAGGTGGATTTTCTCTCCGTTGGGCCTAGTGATTCTGGGATGGGTTGTACGGTAAAGCCTGGAGAGTATGTCTCGGTGTAGGGCCTAGTGATCCCAACATCGGACTGTGGATGCACAATAAAGCCCGAGAGACTAGGAGGCACTCTAATTCCTCACTGTGTAGGCGGAGAACTCCTCTGGCATCCATGTTGATTAGTGTTTTTGATGTGTTCTATGAATCTCTGAATTATGATTCTGGTTTATGATGGTTACATGTGATTTATGATTTTGATGGTTATGTTTTGAGCTAACCTGATGTTATATTTTTATACATGTTGATTTGGTTAAGTATGCTAGTTTGACTTGTTGTGACAGGAAGTGAACAAAATTGCAAATATACCTTATTGACAAGCTACTAATGAGGTATGATGTGAATGTATTTTGATTTATTTTAGCTATAATGGAAGTTAGGTTCTTGGAATAGGAATGCATGAACATGCCCAGTTGGGTAGTTGAAATCAACTACAAGACTTAGCTCAGCCAATCTATGGTCGGGTGGAACGTGGTAGTCCCATCTCCAGTTAGTTTATTGCATTCATTAATGAAAAATTCATTCCTTAGATTTCCATGTCTAACTGTATCGATGTATATTTGGATTTTGATGGCTGATATGTTTATGGTATTTTTGTTCCTATTATGTTGGTTATATGTATATTTTATGACAACAGCTATGTATGGCTCTGAGAATGTCTTTACTTGTAAATGAATGGATAGTGTATCTATGGTCTAATATATGATAGTGCAACAAATGACATGAGGGAACAATGGTTCATAGTGATATCAGATAAGTATGAGACCCATACACTTAATTATGTTGTTTACATCTGTAGATTACATGTTGATGATGTGTTTGACGAAATGATTGTCATGGCTAGTAGGGGTCTAGTTATGGTCTTATTCATTTTATTTATTTTGCATCATTGTTTCCCTACATTTTTACTTATTCTAAGCTATCACTCCATTTTGGGTAGTGATCTCGGCTTTGGGGCTGAAAAAGTGTCTTAAATCCCTAGGTCGCTGGCACATAACTGGCAATTTTTGTCCATGGTCGCTGGAAGGAAAACATGTGAGAGTGAATTTAGGTTGTTGGTCGCTCCCTTTCCCATAGCATGAGAGTGGCTATGGCTTAAGAGATCCAGAAAAATAGTGGGACCGAGGCACAAGTTGACTGAGTGGCTCACTTGTCTCCTGAGGATTTTGTTGATGATGTTGGATAATTGTGTGTTATGTTCCATCGATTCCACTTCCTTATAAACACATAGGAGGTCAAATTTGATCATAGTAGCCTCTCGTATCATGTTTACCCTAGTTGGCATGTTTACTTGGGTGGATGTGGGAGGAGGGTGTTACATGCTAATGTTGTGACGAAGCAAACATGGGAGAAATGGGTAATCCAAAGTTAAAGTTATAATGGAAAATCAACATAAGATCTTCCCCTTAGGAAGACTATCAGGTGTGATATTGGACATTGAAGGAGTTCGCACTATGATTGACTTTAAAGTAATAGAAATTGTGGATGATAGTAACCCCTATCCTACATTACTTGGAGTTGAGTGGGAATTTGATAACATGGCTATAAGTAACCTAAAGAAGATACAAATGATATTCAAAGGTAATAATAGGAGGGTAATTGTTCCCTTGGATCCATTAGAAGGAGCAAGGTATACAGAGCTAGTCAGAGAAGAGTATTGTTCAGCTGATATAGATAATATCTATCAATTGACAAAAAAGGAACATGATTTTGCTAACCCTACTACAAACGGCAAGTTAACTGGGAGCATGATAGTTCTTATGCATCAGACATAGAAGAACAATTGGATAATTGACAGAAGAGGCTACATGAAGTATCTACAAGGCAATGTGCAAGAGTTACTAAATTAGTTCTCTGCATGATATCTGAGGTATTTAACTTGCCTTCTTATGATGGCTTAGGTGATGTGAATGTTTTTCTTGGTGGTTATGAGGAACAGGTTCCAAAAATTCAAAGATTGTTAGCTTTGGGTATAACCCTAAAAGCTACTCCTGCTAGATGCTGGGGTAAACATAATAAGGATATAGAAGGTTGGAAGGAATTTTTAAGGTTGATGTGGATAAGATTTGGCCAGATAAACATAGATATGGAGTTGAAATATGATGGTGAAACCAGTCCCAGGGAGCATATCCGGTTATGTACTACAACATGGAAGGAAATTCCACAACAAGAATGGGTACATGGGTTCATTCATACATTGGAAACAATTCCTCAGAATTGTTTCTTGGAAACAGAGCTTCGACATGGTACCGCGAGCTGGGAAAATATATTTGATGGGTTTATATTGACATTTATCTTTGCAGATGATTTTCCAGAGATGAAAAAACATACTCTGGAAATCTTAAGCTCCCGAACTTCACTACCCTTCCCAACTCGAAACTTTGCGATATCGTTGAATATTATGATGTTTTCAATAAATAAAGTTATAGAGGGGACCATGTTTATTCATGGGGTTAGTGGGGCTATATCAAAGTAATCTACACGATGAATCAATACTCCTGAAGAACCAAGACCCTGCATAGAAGAGTTAACCAAGGAACAGAACCTAGAATTCTACCAGTGTGTCACCAAGTGTTGTCGTTGCTATAACACCCTCCAAAATTTTGACTTACGCTCAATTTTTAATCCTTCCTTAGTCTTGCATATTGTCATTGCAAAATTTGAAACTCATTCCATGTGTTTTCTTGAGGAGATTTTGTCCCCTTTGAAAGATAGGAAAAATGTCATATTTTCACATGTTATCTTTTGTATCATGGATATAAGCAAGTTTTGGTTATTTCAAGAGGTCACCTTTGTGTAAATGAGTTGTTATAACTATATAAACATTCTTCGCACTCATTTCCAAAGTTTTAAGCACTGTCACACAAGTGTCATCACGGTTGTTGCAAAGTGTATCTTCAGTGTCGCACTTGACATAAATTTTTCGTAAAGTTGTCACACAGAGGGAAATGCATTTTCATGTGTCTTGGATGATCTATGTTATTGTGTCATCAATTATTCTAAGTGTGTGATCATAGTCAAAGTCTTATCACTATTCACATCAGTCTCACTGATCGCACACTTAGTCATTTTTTGAAAATCTTCCCCACCAAGCAACCTAGCTTCACCCGACCTCCTTGAACTGCACACTGCGCAGTCTCAGTCCTCTAGTTGTGACCTTGCTTCTTGGCATTGTGCAATGCACAGTTCCTCCCTCCCAAGACTGTTGTACTACGTAGTTTCTGTGCTCAAGCCCCGACCTTAACTCCTAGAATTGTGCAATTTATTCTTCCATCATGGCCCCAACTGTGCACTACGCAATCTCTAGCCTTAATCTCATCCTTGAGCTCCTGAAATGCGCAAATGTGCAATGGACCTGCCTCTCTTGTGTCCCAGAACTGCACAATGTGCTCACCCAGTGCTCATTCCCTTAACCTGTCACACTAACCTTTAGAACTGCGCAGTTTGTCTCCTCGGCCCAGCCTGAACTGTGCACTGCATAGTCTAAAGGCTCAAGGCTCCCCTTGATTGCTTGAACTACACAATTGCGTAGTCACTGAGCCTTTTTCCCAAGTTTCCATCAGGTTTCAGATCAGTCAATGGATCAATGTGCATAATATTATATTAGGGGATTTTCAGATTGATGTCATCTAATCATGAGTGAATTATAGAAACAAGTATCTTATTATGTCATGGCGACATGTTGAAGAAGGAGACGAAGGAGTGCAACATGTTGAAAGACATTCTTGTAGATGAGTATGCAAGTTGAGCAATCAAGAGAAAGAAAAAGGACACCGGTTTGCGATCACAATGCAAGACTTGAGATCATTGAATATCCCTTATCACCAAGTCATGTACAGGTGAAAAGAAAAGTATTCTCATGCAGACTTGCAACACACAGTAGCATCAATGGCTTGACACTGCCATATCATCAAGCAGTCTACATCAGCAGTGTCATGTCGTGAGTTGTCACATGCCACAACATTGTGGTTAACGATGTAAATTATGTTTCGAAAATGTATTGTAAAGTGGAAGTCCAAAGCACATTTATGGAATATGAAGAGTCATGTAAAGTTGAAAGGTCATAGGAAGTCAAACAGTCATGATGGTAGATGAAGAGTCATGGGGAAGGTGAAGCATCACTTCCTCATTGTTATATATACACCCTCATTGTAAGAGCAAAGGACTTTTCACCTTGGCTCTTCCCGCAAGGCATTAGAGAGATAAGCTAGTTCTTTGGAGGAGCAAGGAGTGGCTCCAATGCTCCACTGTTGGAGCTAGTGATGTTCATTGTATACATGTGTCTTGGAACTTTTACTTAATATAAGAAGCCCTATGGGCCATCATGTTGTTTATCCATGGATTATGGATGTTTGTAAGACTATTATATGAATGTTTGTAATTCATGTTCACTTTCATCTGTGCTAAAGTAGTTGAACCATTTTAGTTATTTTGGTACTTATCATATGGAGAATCTATTGTAATTGTTATTATTGTTGTCGCATCCTCGCGAACTATTCCGTCGGATATTAGACAGATCTTCCTCATTACATTGGTTGCAATGACCATCGCATGTTTGTGGACTATTTTGCTTGATGTTTTACATATCCTTCTTGTTTATGTGTGTCTCTACTAGGGTGGTACTACTACCTCTCTCTCAGAGGTTCATTCCTCCTCCCCTCCGTAGTGAAAGAACTTTGACACACATACGATTGAACACTCACCAGGCAAACCCCCTTGATTTTTGAAGGCACATTGGCACTCCTCTCTCTTGCTGACAATTACAGCCAAGGCATAATTTTAAGCTAACCAACACAGGCCATATTTTGTATGGGGCTCCTATCCGAAACGATGTGAGGTCTAATTGGGACCACATATCTGGGAGACCCCTTGAACGTTGGCAGGTCCAACACCATCAACACATTCTTTTATAAGATTTATCCCTATAGTTATAGTCAGTTTGTATTGGATGTTGAGTAAATTCTCTAAAAATTTTATATGAAAAAAGTCTAATTATTATAAGAATTGGACATTTCTTTTAGTAATTGTCATTGTTATATAACTTTTAATCAAATTGCAAATTTGTATTTTTAAAAATGCATTTGTAAATATATAAATAGATATGATGGCTTCAAAAATCTCCTATTACATTTAGATTGTGTAATTCAATAATTAATACTTAACATGCCAACAATTGTTTTAAATTTTTAAATAAATTTTAAGCAAAAATTAACCAAAAAAATAATGATAAAATATTGAAAATACACCTTTTTTTTAAATAACTCAACTTACTATTGATATTCATAATTTTCAAATCTACTTAAAAATTGAATCAACTTATTATATTCATTCAAAATTTTCAATACTACAAAAAAATATTACATCATTTTGATTATTTTTATAAAAATCTCTTTATATTAAATAAAAATTACTTTTAATCTTTTTAATTAAATTTAAATAAAATTACTTTTTATTTTATTAATTAAATTTAACTGGGGATTAGTGAGGAAAAGTATATTACCTTTTCTACTTAAGTAAATTAATATATTAACCTAATTAATATTATATATTATTGAATTTATATAATAAAAAAAATCCATAATATTTTGGAACCATTCATCTAAAAATAAATAAATAAATAAAATACCAATATAACTTCCCTAAATCTTAATTCACAACATCACGTCATTTCAACTCATATTTCACATCATCATTTCAACTAATATTTATTAATTACACTAAATGCATCTATGCACCAAATCCAAAGCAAGCTTATGTTTACATGATAAAGTTAAAGTGTTTTATGATGAGTACGAAAAAGTGGGATGGGCATGACCTTTAATGCATCTTTAAGAAAGTGCGTACACGTCATCTTTAAAAAAGTGAAATAGGAGTTGTCCATTGAGGCTGAGGAATTGTCAGGATTGTTAAAAGTGGCCAGAATCCAGGGAAAAAATTTTAAATTTTTTTGTAATAGCAGTGTTTGAATCATGTTTTTAACGGTAGAAATAGATTCAGCACCATCAAAAACCTCTAGCGTACTCTCGATTCGACACCATTAAAAACCTCTATAATACTCAAAATGTTGAAGTTTTACAAGTATAACTTGGATCTAGAAAAATTCCTGTCAAATTTTATCAAAATATGACCAAAATTTCTATAATTTTCAGAGAAAAAAGCAGTCTAATTAGACTACAACAAGTAAAATATGAAAAAATAAATAAATTTAAGTTTGAAATATTTGACATTCACCATTTAACCAGAGTAATCATTTCCGCTATGTTTGACATGATGTCAAAAGTTATGTTTGACATGAAAAAAGTTGAAGTAATTCCGACAAAGAAACTGTGAAATGTTTTTGCCCTCATCGGTCCCATCCACTTAGTACTGAAAAAATTTAACCTTTAAATATAAATCTGGAATTTTATATCATTATCATAGGAAGTCCTGGAATTTGACGTCCCACATGACGTATTTTTGGTTTTTGGACGTATTTGACGGGAGTGGAAAAAATTTCCAGGTCAAATTCGACGTGTGATATACCCTGCAAACCGTCAAAACGACTTCCAGAAGTGAAACGTAGAAATTTATAATATCTTATTTATTTGGTTGAGACCAGCAGGGTGCGGTAGTACACAACGCAGTTTAAACTTAAAAGCAGTTTAAACTTAAACGCTTCACTATCCCACTACCTACTACCTAATACTTACGATTAACTATCCAGCTGCAATCTGTCGCTCAAATTTAATCCGACAAAACTTGCAGTTCAATTCATGTATTCATGTATGGTGACTCTCACAGTCACCTCCAGGTCGGTGCCGTGTTCTTTCCGCGACTTTGAAGAGTTGCCCTATGTTCAATTCTGCAATAGTTTGCGAGTGGATTATCCAGTCTAAACACGTAGAAGCTCGCAGAAACTATCTTTACTGGTTCGTTTTATGAGCGTGTTACTGTAAAAACGCAAACATTATAGCCAATTAGCGTTTTATGCTGGTGAATCACAACGTCGCAGAAAAAGTTTCTTCACATTCGGCGATTTCTGCACATTCGGCTTTGGTGCAGTGGTGCTCCTCTCTTGCGGATTGACCGTGTCTGAATGGAATCTATGAGCAAACTTGGATGCTCAACAAATCAACTCTCCACTTCCAGTTTCACAGGTAACATTCAAAAATTGCTAGTCTCGATTTTGACTGCACATACTACAATAAATTTATAACAGAAAATTTTGAACAATACAAAAGCTTTTAGCCAATATCTGTATATATTTCAAGTAGATCAGATAACTTTAACAAAATGTACAGTTGAGGGGCCGTTCATTACAGTTGCCATGCGGTCATGAACTTCAAGAAAAACAAAAAATAACTATGTCATTGCCCTACCCTATATTCATTAGTACTACTGTGACCACAGTGACGGGGGGCGAACATTTCTCTAGTTATGAAAAGTCGAGATCAAAACTTTGCATCTACATTGCTTTCCAACAAAAATGGAGTTGGATCACCTGATAAGCATTTCATAGAGCTGTTAACAATGAAGTCATGCAGATGACATACACATACAGCATTAGATGTAAAATTCCCTAGGCAGCCTGTACCGACGTTGATGCTGCTGACTTCAGTATCACTTCATGTTTCTCCTATGCAATGGGCTCTGAGAAATATATTTCATCGCAGTAACTCAGATTCAAAACCACTACATTTAGGCTCCCCAAATCTGCATCAACACACAGCCCAGGATTCTCTTTCAATTGAAGCTTGCTTCCCAATCTCCATATGAACTCGGCAGAAAAAGGTCCCGGTCCTGTCAGCAAATTTCCACTCAAATCCATGTTATATTTACCAGGAAGGCTACCCAAGTTTCTTGGAATGGTACCCAGAAGCCTATTCCTATCCAGAGCCAAATAGGTCAGATTCTTTAACTTACCCATGGTTTCAGGAATCCTCCCAGCGAGGTTTGCATTGGACAGCCCAATACTTTCCAATCCACTTAATTTGTCCCAGAAATCAGGTATCAATCCACCCAATGGATTGCCACTGAGATGAATATCTCTCAAACCTGGCATTCTTCTCAGAAACGATGGAATTCCCCCAGAAAAATTGTTATAGCTTACATCTATCATCAACAAACCTCCCAACTGCCCCAAACTATCTGGCATAATGCCACTTAATTTATTCAAGCTCACGTCCAGTTTCGACAGCTTCTTAAGTTTTCCAAGCTCTCTAGGAACCTGCCCATCAAGCCTATTTCTGCTCAAATCCAATATAACCAAATCCTGGAGCTCACCAACATCACTAGTAATCGAACCATTGAACAAATTCCCACTCAGAACAAGCAGTTGAAGTCCTTTCAAACGCCCAATCTCGGCAGGAAGAGCTCCTCCAACATTTGTCCCTGTTAAAATGAGTCTCTTCAGTCTTACCAGATTAACAATATCAGCGCTCAGGATTCCATACAGAGAGGGATTATCTTGGAAAACGAGCTCTTGAAGATGGCTTCCTAAAGTCCATATATATGGAGGAATAACAGTGAGTTGAGCATCAGAGGTGAAACATTTGTAGAAGAAAAGATTCCTCAGGAGAGGGAACTTTAAAATCGAAGGGCTAAAGGAAGCATTCCTGCCACAGATGGGATTATTGGAGTACTCTGAAACCCATCCAAGATTAATTTCTACAATGTGCCATTCCTTGTCTTTGTCAATGTCGCAAACGATTCCATGAGGCTCACCCGTACATAGATTATCTGGATAAGAGGATTTCCAGTTTATTTCTGGATTAATGGCTTCCAGGACTTCGTATACTGCTGCTTCTTCGCTGCTATCCAGTGCAGGTTCACCATAGTTCTCTGCAAGGGCAAGGGTTATGATTACTTTCGTGTCAAAATTTTCTATAATTTTACAATTTCCCAAACAATATTTCCTTGCAAGTTTACAATTTTACAATTTCCCAAACAATTTTTCCATGTAAATTTACAATACTTTTTGGAATCAAACCTCCGTTTAACTCTATGCACTTAAGCATTTCGGATGGTGGGTAACAAAGTCCTTACCATTTCCCTGTAAAATTTTAAGTGGGACTCACATGGCTGAGGACTTGCTTCCACACTAGTAAGTGGGATACCAGTGTTCTGCTCCAATTTTTGGTGTGTGACCTGCAAATATTGTCACTACTCTACCACTCAAGCCAGTACTGTATGATTCTCAAACTTACATTATCTTCTGAAAAATAATCATTTTGAGATGACACCCTGAACTAATATTTGCAGATAAGAACAGTTTGATTCAATAAAACTAAATAGATGTGGTTGTGTCCATCTCTGATCCACAGATGGGGATAATGAATATAACCAATAAAATTCTCAGCAGCAGCAGCAGCATTATAAATTTTGATGGGGATTGCTTGCATTTGCGCGGAACAGGGGAAATTCAGAGTGACCTCTATCATAACAAATTGTTCTCATATTTAACAGGAACTTTGTCGGAAGTTAAAGGTCTAGCTTGTTATTTAGAGTTTTGACCATACTTCTGAGAATTTTGCTTAGATACATGAGTGTGGAACTTTCGAAAAAACAGGGTAAAAGACTGAACTTTGCCTACAGTGCCCTCAGCGAAGATGGGAAGAGTTGATTGTCTCTTGTAGCCCAACGAAACTTCAAACTTCGCTGTGGCCCCTCTCTGTCACTTATGATTTTATCCCGGCATACCAAAACATGTAGCTCAAATTCAATAATGGCTGACGTACAAAAGTAATACATTGACCAGACTCAATAAGTTAGAACGCCCGAGCTTGGGACTGTAGAAATGAATGCCGTCATGGCGTAATTGTAGTTCTTAGGCTTCTCACTTTTGTTTTTTCGTGACACTCACATATTTAGTAAAAACGTAAAACGAAGGGTAAAAAAAATACAAAAACGTCATCAAATTTTAATTTGACAGGCAAAAGAATTTGAAATTCCAGGCCTGATCATAGGTGAAAGATCCCAATTTTCAATATGATATGATATTAATTGATTGTCCGAAATACTTAATTTTGATTAAGATCTAGAAAGTTTTTCTCCCTGAACATGAGTATAATGTGTCATTATTTTAGTACTTTAGTCGGGATTTGATGTTTTCAAATGATTTAATTTCAAAATTTAATAAAGTTAAATTAATTTTAATATATGATAAATTTAAAAGTTCACATCATTGAATTTAAAATATTTATTCAATTAAAACATATAAATATTATAAAAATATGAAATCTATTAAAATTTAAAACGCATAATTAATAGTCAACGATCAAATAATTATTTTAATAAAAGATTACTCAGTATGACATAATGTATTTCCATAATGTAAATTATATCATCAAAGGAATTTGTAGGTTGTACTTCTCCATCAACATTGACTCAATTTATATCAACAATTTGTAATTTTATTGTTTTATTTGAGAAATGTTAAAGTGGTTAATATCACTTCATTCTATTCTACGTCCACTTGAATCCATGAGCAAATAGGCCAAGCCTCCCAACAAATAACTATTTATATTACCAATCTCTTTTGAAATTGAAATACAAGCCCAACCCTCTTGTTTAATAGCCTCCTTGAACTATGAGACTACCTCACTCACACTCATCCTAGAAGATGGTTTAGATTGACTACATATCATTACTACTTTCTATTCTACGTCCACTTGAATCCATGAACAAATAGGCCAAGCCTCCCAACAAATAACTATTTATATTACCAATCTCTTTTGAAATTGAAATACAAGCCCAACCCTCTTGTTTAATAGCCTCCTTGAACTATGAGACTACCTCACTCACACTCATCCTAGAAGATGGTTTAGATTGACTACATATCATTACTACTTTGGCGAAATTAGTGATGGATATCATGTCATAAAATTCACTCAACTTTTTGTCTACGATTTTTCTATTTTTCCAAAACTATATTATGCTTAATACATAGGGTGTAACTTAGAAATATACTAATAATTATTGTTAATCTCTAAAAGAAATGAGCTACAACATATTATATAAAATGTAAATGGCATTAAAAAATTGAGTCGCTTATGCTCTTAATGTTCAAGAGAGTTTTAAAAGTTTGATTCAATGGTTTGGCACACTAAGGTGGTTCTCAAGACATATATTCATAGTAAAATCTAGGGGCTTGACCCCGAAGGAGCTATTCTAAGATACATTGGTCATGAATGGAGACAAAGGCTATGAATTATGCTTAATCTTTTGATGGATTCTTTAGTATAAGAGTGGGATAAGGCCACAATTCCAAATATTGGAAAACTAACGAAGGGGGTCTCCTTGTCTAAGACATGTTATAAAGCCAACGTTTGGCTGTGACTTGGGCCCTAAATAATTACTTCTAAGGCACATGGACCATACATGGTTCCTTAGACCATGAAACATGCCCTTGAATGGAATATTATGCTTAGGATTAGGGCATGGTCCCAATTCAAAGGTTTAACACACCAAGGGTGGGTCTCCATATTCAAGTCATGCTTTAAGGATGGAGATGAGTGTTTTAGGAACTATGCACTAGTTTCAGTATGTGTATGTAATAGAAACCTATTGGGAATTGACATAATACTAAGAGGGGGGATGAATTAGTGTTATGACCAATTTTAACAATTATTGCCAATACACACTATTTCAATTCATTTAGCAATCAACCATTTAAACAACTCATGAATCACACAACATCATCATAAAAAACATACACATAATATGTAACACATAGAGATGCTAGATGTATGTGGCAACCCATAAAGGGTGAAAAACGCCATTCTTCTTTTAGTTATTTATGAAAATGAAAGCTCCAACATGTTGTTACATTATGTTTAGTAACACCAACGAGAAGGAAGAAACCACTCCTTGATTTTCAAGCTCCCACTTGCAAGAGGCACCGACCCCCAAATGTTTTATAGAGATCGACCCGAAGGAAGCACCAACTCCCTAATTTACAAGCACCCACTTGTAGGAGACACCGATCCCCAAGTTGTTTTACAAGAACCAACCTAAAGGAAGAACCAACTCCCTGATTTGCAAGCACCCACTTGTAGGAGGCACCAACCCCCAAGTTGTTTTACAAGAAGTCACCTAAAGGAAGCACAAACTCCCTCATGTGTAGGCACCAACTTGTAGAACCTAGAAGATCCATTTTTCATAACATTTTCATACTCAAATCCATAAGTAATTTGTCAATTTAATCTTCATAATTATATTTCTCGCTCTCGCTGATTCAACTTTTAACCGGCCATATATCTCACTATACATATGACATCCTCATACTACCATCCTTTTTAATTCCAACTCTTCCTCTACTCTACAACTCTCCTCTCACACCCAGATCTGTTTACAAATTCTTTAGATTTGCTCAACTACACTTTTCTCACATTCAAATCTAATCATAGATTTTAAAATTTTCTCAACAACTCTTCTACAACCTCAAATCTGATATCAACACTCAGATATGTGTCTTTTACATCAATAACAGCTTAGATATCAGATATACATATAGATCTGTTTTTAGCTTTTCTGCCCAACTCATCCTTACTCAACCTTGTTAAGCAACATTTTGTTGTTCCCCTTATTCAACCTCTATTTTTCACCATAAAACCTTTAATAGTTTCAGTCCTTTCACAATCTCAACCCTCATCAAAATCTTACAACAAATTCAGATCTATAATGCACATTTTACATTCCTATATTTTAGTTCTTCTCTGCAAACCTCAAATGGTCTCAACCATTTTCCATACTCAGTCCTATTGGTTCTTCATTTTGGATAACTTATCATAGTCTCATACTGTAGAAATTCCCACTGTAGCTCAACAGATTATGAAATATACTAAAACACAATACAAGATCTACTTCTACAACACTTTGTGGAAGCTTAATAAAATTGAGCAAGATCAAGAGAACACATATAACTGAGAATGAGAAATCAATCACACATAACATAGAAGAAATAACCCAGGGAAAGCCTCAGCCTAAAACCCCAATCTTTGTATTATCATACAAGTGGAAAATAGTCACAGAATTACACAAAGCCTTAGCTTGGAAGCCAACCATCTCTCACTATAATCCCTCTGCTGCTCATAGACAACCAAAGGTCTCTCACAAACCTTCTCCTCTGCCCTCCAAGCCTCCTATTTACTTGCACAATTTTTCTTTCGGTTCAGTGCTTCCACACATGTGAATTACCACCTCACATTGCTCACTTGGCCCAGTAATAACTATGCAATCTTGAAGGAGATAATTCCTTCTACATAGATGAGTTTCCTTTATAGGAAAAATCCATCCAACTGATAGTACACTGTCCCTCCTCTGATCTCAACTGGGTCTCTGTCTGAACTGACATGCATGAGTTATTTATGAGAGAATATTCAGTTATCTGAAGTGAAACAATTACATGCATGCAAGCATTAACTAACTGAACTTACATTAATTCAACAAACTATTTGAATTAATATAACTGGACTCGACTCATTTAACTGAGCCAACTAATTACAACTCATCCTTATCTCTTTAACTAATGGATAAATTCCTCAATTAATGGAGAAACTGTTGCATGTCCCCATGTAGACTTCATGTTTAATTTTCTCCAACTAATTAACTCAAGATGAATTAATTAATTATTTTACAAATAGCTACTAGGATCAAATTCTAATTTTGCTTCACTATTTTAGGTCAGGGACTAACTAAAATAGGAATCTATCTCAAACTGCTAAAAATAGAAATGCTACTTTTAGCACTTCCATTTTTCATTCCTTGTTGCTCAGTCCGGCATTGGTACCTAAACTGCTACTTATAGCAGTTCTATTTTTAGCATTTCTTATTGCCATTTTCAACACTCCCTCTCAACAAGAAAGGCTCCAACTCGAATCCAATCCTAAACCTTTGGAATGTTTTGCATGCAACACTTCTTCCAAGTGTGGATGCTCCAACAACTCTAGAAATAAAAAAAACTCCCAACTGATCTCTATGTTGGGCTAGAAACATACTTTGATGTTGAAGCTCCCTCTGCTGCTAACAAGTGCTCCCTCTCTGACCTTTGAGCTGCTGCAACATCTCCATGCATCTCACACCATTGCACACCTCTTTGTTCCATATTGCACTGGTGCAACACTCCTGTGCCTCTTGCATTGTTGCAGCCTACTAGCTTTGCACTGTCTTGGGATTCCTACATTGTAGCTCTCTCTGCCACTCCATATGCATCTGTCTCTACCCACTCAGCCAGTCCTGCTACTCATCATCGGGGCTCCCGTAGAAAAGTCGAATCAAAGAGGTTGGGTACCTCAAGGATCCTGCCCCTATTCCAACCTACTTGGGACAATCACTCCACATCGCCGCACCTATGACCTAGAGGTATGGATGCATGTGATCCCTCTTCCCACTTGGCTCGAAATTTCCCCCTATTGGAGGTCTCTGCATGAGTGAATGCCTCCACTCAGTCTCCTCT
The DNA here is from genome assembly GCA_000404065.3 of Pinus taeda. Taxonomy (NCBI): domain Eukaryota; kingdom Viridiplantae; phylum Streptophyta; class Pinopsida; order Pinales; family Pinaceae; genus Pinus; species Pinus taeda. The sequence continues at coordinate 98,320 of APFE031176426.1, forward strand.
CGACTTTCCTAGTTGTGGCTGCTCCAGAACCTCCTGAAGTTGCTTCACCAATTGTGGCTCCTCTACAATCGTCTGAGACTTCTCCTGTAGTTGCATGTTGAGAGGTAATGTACTCTCCCTCTAAACCACCAAGTCTCCATCAGTTGCCTTGCTCCTCAAGGCTCTGCATGCATCTTGAACCTCAAGAGCATACAGGTTCTTGACTCGTGAACCAATCTACTTCACCTGTCTCGTGATGATGTGTCTAAGGAAAACCTTTCCCTTACTAAAGACTACATCATAGCCTCTGTCTTCCCGCATCGTGATCGACACCAAATTTTTCTTCAGTCCTGGTACATACTTGACATCGGTCAAGGTAATGCGAGCTCCATGCTCCCTCTAAAAGACAACTGTGCCTACACCTAAGAAACTATACTTTTCATCATTACCCATCATGATCCGCATCTAGAGATCCTTCTCCTCCAAGGTACTAAACAAACTCTTGTCGCCGGTCATGTGGAAAGAAGCTCCACTATCAAGAAACCAACCACTTCCCACCATGGATGAAACCATGCATGTGAAAAGTGTGAAATCCAACTCAAACTGTGTAGCAAGTGCATCACCTTTAGATCCTTCCCCGGATCCCTCCTTGGATTTCCTCCGTGGACAATTTGCAGCATAATGGCCCACCTCATGACAATGAAAGCATCACACTTTCGATTTGTCAACCTTCATCCCATCATTGGAAGAACTGGATTCGGAAAGAGAAACCTTCTCCTTCCCCTTCTTCATCAGATGCCTTTGATGAAGATCCGTCCCTGGTATTCCGCCTGATCTCCTCTTGCACAAGATCCGACCAAAGTCTCTCCCATCCTGGCAATTTCTCCCGACCATTGACAGAGTCCTGATAGGAATGCCAA